>JAYXIM010027726.1:0-57232 GCA_037575425.1 Anastrepha fraterculus
TCAGATTCTGTTAGCTACATGTTAACAACGAAATTCACTAGTTTATGAAATTCTGTTAACTACATGTTCACAATAACATTCACCAGCCCAAAAGATTCTGTTCACTACATGTTAACAATAACATTCACCGACCCAAAAGATTCTGTTCACTACATGTTAACAACGAAATTCACTAGTTCATGAAATTCTGTTCACTACATGTTAACAACAACATTCATGAGTTCAGAAGGTTTTGTTCACTACATGTTACCCACATCATTCACAACTTGAATGTCAATTAGAGCAGCACAGCAGTATTGAGAAATTTCTGTTAGTGCGAGCGAATAAAATCATCACACGTATAGACTGGAAGTAGGTAGAAAGTGCACGGCGTAGAATATAAAATTACTACAAAACTCACAACTTCACAGGTGAACGATACCCACAAGTTAGCAGTGTAAATAGCAGGTAGTTGGTTTGCAGGGTACGTGCTTCATTATGACTACATTGAGAGAAAAATTTTGGTTGAGAGTGGAAGACATGTATTTGTGTGTGCGTTGGGGGTGAAAGCAGATGGCAGGTACCAAAACTGGAAGTTGATTAAATAAAATTATAATTAAAATTTGAGTAAATATGCAAATATAAAAGCGGCGGCCGTAGCCGAATGTGGTGGCGCGTGGCTAGTTAACGGTCTGATGTAGACCATACCTCTGTATTCTGCACATCGTGGCTTGGACGATTATAACATGAAATGAGGCGCCCTTTGAGTGTTTGAGAGAAAGATTCTGCGGCAGATTTTTGGACATTGCACGTTGGCGACGGCGAGTATTGGAGGCGATGGAACAATTAGTTGTATGAGATTTACGGCGACATAAACACAGAGCAGCGAATAAATGCAAAGTGCTCCGGCTCTGAAATTATTCGATGCGGGACCAGCTGATGGTAGTAGAGGAAGAGGAAGGCCTTCGCTTGTTAAACTTGTCCAAAATCGCTTAAGCAGTTACGCGCTATTCAAAAAGAAGAAGAATGATATTTTTTCACTAGCATTAGGATTGGAAGTCGATTCCGAATTTTTTTGTAAAAAAGAACGACTGTGCTATTATGAATCGCTATGGTGCGCTTGAATCGGGCAATTATAGAAGAATTGAAAAAAGCCGAAACAAGACACGAATGAGTGATATCCTAGCATGGCAACGCTGTTAAAAATATTGTCAATTTATATATTGGAAAGCACTTAAAGCAAACTTTTTTGGCCCGAAGCCCATTCTGCCACTCCCTTCTGTAGCCATCAAAGCCACGGTTAGCAAACGGGTTACTCTAACCGACAAGCGAGCGTGACAGGCTGAGAGAGGCTGCAGATGTACTAAACTGATGTTATCTGTCATGTCCGATCGACTGTCGCAAATGCTCCTGTCATCAAGCATAATGGACTGCAGACAGCTGGTGTGACTGCTGACAGGCCACTTTCTGTGGGCTAAGCACATGGAAAGGGTGGGCATCTCAGACAGTGTACTCTGCCCAGCTTGTGAAGAGGAGGATGACACGGCGGACCACTTTCTATGCGTCTTCCCCGCTTTTGCTCAAATCAGGCCTGAGGTCTTCGGTACTGATGTGTTAAAAAGCGACCACCTTGGTTCCTTGGCACCACAAGATCTAGTCAGATTTCTTGGGAGGTCGGGTAGACTTAAAGAAAATTAAAAAGGGAATCCTAGTGCAGTACAATGGGCTTAATTGTGTCTGAGTGCTGTACTTGCAAGTCTGTACCGACAAAAACAAATCACATTATATATGTATATAATTGGCGCGTACACCCGTTTTGGGTGTTTGGCCGAGCTCCTCCTCCTATTTGTGGTGTGCGTCTTGATGTTGTTCCACAAATGGAGGGACCTACAGTTTTAAGCCGTTCGATATTTTTATGAGGAGCGTTGTCATGGCAGAAATACACTCGGAGGTTTGCCATTGCCTGCCGAGGGGCCACCGCTATTAGAAAAATGTTTTTCTTAATTTTGTTTCACCGAGATTCAAACCGACGTAGTCACGCACCAACCCATTCGGCTACGGCGGACCCCCCGAAATCATTGACACCAGAAATCATTAAGTTTAATTAAGCGTGAAGTTCTTCATATCATAGGCCACTCATAGGAAGTTAAAGATGCGATCTCGCACCTCCTATGCCATTGTCCTGCTCTATCCAGACATAGATTAACCATTTTAGGTCGACAATTTTTTAATGAGTTGGAAAACCTCAGTACTGTGAAGATAAGGGACCTTCTAAAAATTGTGAAAGAATACACTGGTTCTAGGAGAGACAAGGACAAGCTCCGCACGTGGCATCACAATGGTGTTTCCCATAGTGGACAACCGCCTCAACCTAACCTAACCTATGAAAGCGGTTGGGAAAGTAAGTGCCGAATTCGTGCACAATTGAACAAAATCTTTTCCGGAAACAAATTTCTCAGCGAAATTTAATGAAATGTAAATGTGTAGGTTTTTATTTAATTAATACTCAAAATAAAAGAATGCGCCTTTTAATTTGTGCGCCTGTTGTATTAAATATATTATATTAATAATAATAACCTTAAACACTCCATAAATGAATAATCGCATATCTATGGGCTTATAAAAAGAATTGATAGAGGCAACATTTTTTTACATACATACTTATATTTATTTCATACGGCGTAAAATTTGTTTACCAGCTTTAAAAATGTACGAAGTGTCGCATGGCGCACATTTTCTACTGTAAGCACATATTTCTTTGCTTGCTATACGAATACGTACAAAAAAGGTATTACAAATACACATGTAAGATGTTTCGGTTTAGTATATACATGGGAGAGACGAGCCCCCATCTTTGATGATAAGTGTATATATGTATGTATGTGTGTATACGTCTCCGATTGGAGGTGTGAATGCGTGTATGGTGAGCACACGTGCGCGTGCTTCGTAAGCCCAAAGAGAGATGTTAGTATAATAATTATAAATATATATGTAAATAAAAATAAGAGTAATAAGAAATATAATAATAACGTGTAAAAAAAACAAGAAAACAATAATTGCGGTTATTTTATTGATTTAGCTGTTTTTTGATGCTGAAAAATAAAGTCGCTCACAAATAAATGATTATATGGATATACGTACATAAATATTTATAAAGCAAGCATATATGCGTAAATGTATATTAGAGCGGGTCAATTTGTTCTTAGAAAATATGAACGACTTTCTTGCGATGACTGAAGTGTTCTATTGGCAATTATAAATAAAAACGAACGTGTAAGCATAGCTGTAAAATGGATTTCGAGCAGCATTTGTATTACTAATTTAGTTTTTAATTCCTAATATTTTTTTTTGCAAAATTTTTTTTCCGGGAAAATATTTGTATTGGGTTTTTTGGATGCGGCACATAAAATTATTGATGTTTTCATTTGATTTTGCGATTTGAGTTTGCTCAAAATCCACCTATTGATTATTCTTTAAGGAAGAAACCCGATTTTTTTACCTTTATTGTTAATATTTTATTAAAATTGCTATATCGCCAAGGTGGTGTGTTGTCTCCATTGCTCTGGTGCATGGTGATCGATCCTCTACTCACCACCTTAAATGATGCTGGAGTCTACATACAAGCATATGCGGACGACGTTGCCTGTCTGATAACGGGCCCTTCGTTTATGAACATCTGTAGAAAAGTGCAGAAAACTCTGAATATGAATATTGACACTTGGTGCTGTGCGAATGGGTTATCGGCAAACCCTACCAAAACTGGTTTTGTCCTCTTTACCAGAAGGAGGAAACTTGATCGACTCGTTCTGCCCAGGCTAAAAGGAGTCACAATCCAGCTATCCAAAGAAATCAAATATCTTGGAGTAATCTTCGATAGTAAACTTCTTTGGAAGTCACACGTCGAAACAAAGACATCCAAAGCACTGACAGCTTTCAGGAGGACCTTGACGAGACTACAGCGCACTCTGTCGCACCGGAGCTTTTCCGACTACTTCAGGCCCGGCATTAGATGCTCTAATTGGTTTACCATTACTTGATGCTTTCATCTAAGGAGAGGCCTTGAAGGCCATCTGCAGGCTGAAACACAATGGACACTGGTACGGCCCTGCCCGGCATTGGAAAACAGAGACGGCATGGACTTCGATCAAACGATCCATGCCATCAAGAGTCGTACTTGAAAAGAGATACAGTGTAGTGCTGCCAGAGGCTCAGTTGTAGTCAAACTCTGAAAATGAACTCGGCAAACGCTATTTTCGCATTTTCACGGATGGCTCCAAGACCGAGCATGACTCCGGCTCTAGGGTCTACGCGGAATCCAGCAGGACAAAACTGCACTTTGTCCTTGGAGTGCATGCATCTGTGTTTCAAGCGGAGGTGTATGCAGTTCAAGAAGAGATGAACTTTGTAGTGGAAAACAGATGGAGAGGCAGATCTATATGTGTCTGCAGCGACAGCCAAGCTGCGTTCATGGCCTTAGACAGCCCCCCAACCACATCAGGGGTAGTCGAGTCCTGTAAATCCAGGCTGAACTATGTTGGTAGACATAATAGCCTGATGCTAACATGGGTCCCGGGACACGTGGGTATCGTGGGTAACGCGACCTCTGACCCAGAGCCCGTTTTGTCACTCCCTTCCGCGGCCATCAAAGCCACGGTTAACAAATGGGTTACCCACAAGCGAGCTTGGCAGGTTGAGAGAGGCTGCAGATGGACTAACCTGTTGTTACCTGTCATGTCCGATCGACTGTCGCAAACCGTCCTGTCATTAAGCAAATGGGAGTGCATACAGCTGGTTTGACTGATGACGGGCCACTTTCTGTGGGCGAAGCACATGGAAAGGGTGGGCATCTCAAACAGTGTACTCTGCCCAGCTTGTGAAGAGGAGGATGAGACGGCGGACCACTTTCTGTGCGTCTGTCTGTCCCGCCTTCGCTCGAATCAGGTTTGAGGTATTTGGCACTGATGTGTTAAGAAGCGGCCACCTTGGTTCCTTGGCACCACAAGATCTAGTCAGATTCTTTGGAGGTCGGGTAGATTTAAAGAAAATTAAAAGGGTATCCAAGTGTAGTACAATGTACTCAATTACTTGCTAGGTGTCCCGACAACAAAAAAAATTTAAATTACTAAAATATGTACCATATATAAAAAAAATATAAAAGTATTTGGTAATAAAAAAACACTAGCAGTAGAAAGTTTCAGAAAGAGTTCTGTTCATTGTAATTCACTTTAATATTACACTGTGTAATAAAAAAAAATAAAAATTGTTATGCATACTTTTTTTGTATATAATACTAGCGGACCCTCTACCTGCTTCGCTAGGCATATCAAAATTAGAAATGAATAATGAACACTCGATTTAAATTCACTCTATGTGTATTTATTCTTTTTTTTACTATATTGTAATTTTGTAATTTATGTTAATTTTAAACTTAAACTAACGCAAAGCCTGTTCGTAAACTACATTTTTTGTTTAGCCCTGAGTTGTGGTATAAATACACAGAACTGATGGCTTTCCTACACGTGAACATGATACATATAATTGTCCGTTGGAGAAGCATGGATATTCTAAGTCAATTCCGCATAATTCCAGCGATTGTCCTTGTGCTTTGTTTATTGTCATTGCAAATGCAAGACGTATTGGAAGTTGCAATCTTTTGAAGTCAAAAGCTAAATCTAGTGGAATCAGCGGAATACGCGGAATCAATACGTCTTCACCTTTGAATTTTCCTTTTAAAATTGTTGCTTCAATAAGATTATTCATGACCTTTTTGACTGCTAATCTTGTTCCGTTACACAGTCGTGGCTGATTTAAATTTCTAAGTAAAATAATTGGTGCACCAACTTTCAATTGTAAGCGATGAGCCGGCAGTCCAGGTAAATCCAAGGAATTTAAAAATTCTGTTGGATAATTTACAGCGTCATCTTGATTTATAACTGTATCAATTGATTTAAATGTTACAATCTCACCAGCCACATCATTTAAAATATTCGCATTCAATTGACCAACATCCTTATTTTTCGCAGCCGGTATTGCTCTTTCAGCTAACCAATTGTGATTTTAATAATTTTGCGCAATATTTGGAAAAACACTTGAAACTAATTTTTGTTTTGTGTGTGCGAAATTACAAAAATTATCTGACAAAGTGATTAAGCCAGTAGCAGCATCAATAGGAATTTGTCCATTTCCTATCTTCAGAAGGTGTCTTGAAAATTCGTCAGCCGAGGCATAATTTTGCAAATAAACTCGCAGATTTGTTTTCAAAGTCAAAGTTTTTACATGCCTCCATAAATGGGATGTCTTTAAACAGGCTTTTAATTCATCTGCTGGTGTTGAACGGGGAATTACTGGAAAAGTTTGACGAAAATCACCAAACAATAATATTAAAGCGCCACCAAATATTTCTTGATTATTACGCAAATCTTTCAAAGCTCTATCCAATGCTTCCACTGATTTTTTAGCAGCTACTCCAGACGATGCAAGCGCTAATGCTATATTGTTTTGTAATCTTAGACTTTCACCACAAAAAAATTACGCAAACCTATGAACAAAGTTATACTAATAGAAACCTGATCTTAAAACTCGAGCTACCATCAAATTAACACGTTTTATTATTTAAAAGAACATTTATGACGACTGTCGATCCATATTGATGGATTTCAAAAAATGAATGGATTCAACCGCTGAATAATTTCGTATATTTTAAATCCATCTAAACTATTACATTTGCGCATTTATATATATGTATTTAACATTTAATTTAAGTAAACGTTTCAATATTTGTCCAAAAACTTTGAACTTCGAAAAATACAGGCTTATGGTTATTAATGGAATCAAATATATTTAACGAATTTTTATTTTATCTAAATCATAAAACGTTCAAATGAAGCTCAAACTATTTTTCCAGTTTAAAAAAAAGCAATGTGCTTTGATGCCGTGTCACGCATGCATAAAATGGAAACGAATAATACAGTCGCATACGTCACTCGACATCAAAACAATGTTATTCATATCTGTGTATATTATATTCATTTGCGTGTATTCTCATTCCGTATACGTAATATCCGTATAAGGGAAACACGCAAATATTGTATTTTTCACACTTACACAACGCACGCATACTTTTACCGTTTTTTTTAAAACTTCACATAAACCATCTATGGACCAATACCAATGATCTGTGAAAGTTTGATTGAAATCGGTGAATGCGCTTAGGCGTGAATCGGCGACTAACGAACACAAAAAAACGTCTCCATTTTTATATATAAGATATAAATTTTCTCTTTGTTGGCTTCCATTGTTAACACCCTGTAACTCACTCAACTGAATGGAACAAATAAAAAATTGCAAAAGAATTTTTTTTAGTGTGAAGTGTCACCTTGACAACGATTTTTTTATCGATAATTTTGTCATTGTTTGGTCGATACTTTACGAGATATCGATCACTACAGCCCTCTACCGAGAAAATAATGGATTTCTTTTTCCCCCAAACTAATATATCCGGTGAAAATTTTTGTATGACATTCAGATATTGACGAATGTCAAAGACTAATGGCAAAATATAAGACTCATTTGAAATTTGTGTATATCTTTTTATTTTGAATAGCGTTTTGAATTAATGCTTTGTTTAACAGTACGACAATACTTTGTTTTTGTTTTCAACCAAAATGAGCTTCTTATACTCAAAAACCATATACTACACATATGTTTTCATCCAAAAAATTTAACAAAATAAACAAATTTATTATGAATTAAAAGCCAAAATTTAAAATGAGGATAATCGAAGTCCAGTTTAGAGCTATGCGTTCATGGATCTTTTTTGTGCCAATAGAATACTGCAGTCGCCGAAACAAAGTAGATAAAAGTTGTAGCCCGTCCTAATATAAATACTTATACAAATGATAATATTTTGCTGAAGTAGCATAAAGTTATTTTGACGTTTCGTTTTTTGTTTTTTATCGGGCAACAAATTCATCCTGCCGCTGTTTTGTTGTCTTTGAGCTGGCTGAGTGCTCACAAAAAGAGGCCACACACCGAGTATACGGCGTTCTTCTTGGTTTTTTTTTGTCTTTTTTTCCTCCAATGCGACGTCAAGTTTGCGCAAATAGAAAAGCGATTGTTTATAGGCATCACATGACGTACACAACACAAATCTATATGTAAACATACCTACGATATACGAGTATACAAGGTGGGTATATTGTTGATGTATGCGTATATATATGTATGTATTCATATTTATGAGCATATGTTTATGCGTATTCGAGATAGTGATTAAAGGCACATGCACGCTCATTAATACACAGCCACACACACACATCCATATGTATACATTTTTGAATTGGGTTCACTTTGTGCCAACATGAGACAACATTTTTGCTTGGATACAGGTTTTTTAAAGGCCAAGCCCGTTTTTTGCTGAATAGTCACTTCGAATCTACTTACATGTGTACATATACGTACATATGAATATACATATACCCATACGCATATCCAATCTGTTGGCTTGACTTACACGGATTGAAGCAATTGACTTAAGTATCTATAGTTGGCGGTAGATACGTATTTATGTGTATGTATGTCGAGTATATGTATCAAAGAAATTCAGTTGCCAGACCGACCGCAGTCCAATCAGAAATGCAGCATGTGAGTATGTAGCGTATACACGCACTCAAATCCGGTCAAAAATTCGCCGGCAATAAAGCATTACGAATAAATTACAATTTCCGCCAAATATTTACGCGCTTTCATTAACCGCAACACCAGACGTGGAAGTGACAGTTTTATCTCGGCTTAATTTGCGTCAATTTAGATGATTTTATTAAATTAAGTTGTGCGTTTTTTGTGTTTGAAATTTGCATGCTCTAAATACGTACTTGGCAGAGTTCAAGCAGTAACATACACACGCATACATAAAAACATATATGTACACCTGTGTACATAATAACAGCAGCACAACATGCTGAAATGTTTTGAGTATTTGTTCCTTTTTTATTTATTTTTTGTTTATAAAAATACAGTTCATAATACAACAAAAAACATACAACTTAAAGTTTCAAGCTTAAAAAATAAAAATTCAACAAATTTTTACTAAAATTTCTAACTTTTTAGTCAGATTATTTAGAAAAATTCTGGGTTAGCAGTTTTATAGCTCTCAAATTTTGGTTTACTATTGATGATATTGTGGCTATCATTCGTTGTTGCCCGGGTCGCAACCCATTGTGAGCATAAAACACCGAATGCTAGAAAGGGGCTTCTCTGATGGCACTCACCACTCGGCAGACAATGACAAGCCTCCTCATAAAAAACCATTTGCTGTTCGGAGGCGGCATAAAGCTGCCCCTCCATTTGTAGAAAAACATCAAGACGCACACTACAAATCGGAGGAGAAGATCGGCGAAGCACCCAAAAAGGGTGTAAGCGGCAATTATAACACATGAGCTGAAAAGTCCCAAGTCTAACAAAGGAAACTTTTTTTTTTTGTTCAAAATTACCTTTATTCATCAATGTAATTCCTATTAAGAAAAACGCAATCATTCCGGCCCCGCTGGATGTTTCAATACCACTTTTGTAAAACGATTTATCTTTTGCCTCAAAACAGGCCTCAGTTTCAGCGCTAACCACATCATTCGAGCAAAATTTCTTACCGGCGAGCATTTTTTTTAGATCTGCAACAGCCAGTAGTCGCTGGGGGGCAAATCTGGCGAATACAGTGGATGTGGGAGCAATTCAAAGTTCAATTCATTTACTGACTTGAAAATGAGCAAACGCGGCACCCATTATGAAAAGAGCTTTCTCATAGTCAAATGCTCATGCAATATTAAGCCGACACGTTCTTTTGATATTTTTACGATGTCAGCTAACTTACGCATCTTCACTTTTCGTTCAATCAAAACGGTTGTGTCACGGTGCGTTGTCTTGAAAATGAGCAAACGCGGCACCCATTATGAAAAGAGCTTTCTCATAGCCAAATGCTCATGCAATATAAAGCCGACACGTTCCTTTGATATTTCTACGATGTCAGCTAACTTACGCATCTTCACTTTTCGATCAATCAAAACGGTTTTGTGGATTTTTTTGATGTTCTCTGGTGTTACCGGCTCATTTGGACGTCCACTCGTTGTGCATCATCCGTGTCTCTGCGACCGCGTTTGAACTCGGCAAACCATCGTTTCACTGTTGCTTCTGATGGAGCGAGTCCCCATAACACTTTTCAAGCCATTGCCTCGCTTGATCTTTATTTTTTCTCATCAAGAAACAGTGTAAAATCAAAACACGAAATTTTTTTTATCCATTGTTTTGAAAATAACAAAAGTAGTGTCGCTCATAGCACAATAACTCACGAACTAATGAATAGAATATCATGAAATTTTAACAGCTTAAGGTTGGTACTAACTGAAAAAGAGGTGATATATTATTATATATTTTGATATATATTTTTTAATTTTAGTATCAGCTTGAAGTCACGTTTTCTTAACTTGTTGAAATAAATAAATAAAAAATAATTATATAACGAATGCACGAAATTTTGTGTATGGAGAAAATGAACAAGACTGCCGCAAAAAAAAACTTATAAAATCAGCGCAATTTTTGAGCCTCTTAAAATTAGCACTTTATTACATCAAAATTCAATGAGTTATGTACAGAAATGCATACACGAAAGTTTTCAAAAAATTCTATTAGAATTTATTGTTTATTTTAAAATTTTGTGCAAAGTTTGAACTTAAAGCTGTATAGTTTTTGTTGTAGAACAAACTATATTTTTATAAAAAAAAATTATTTAATAATACAAAAAAATAAACATTAATTAAAAAAATATGTATTCAAGACTTTGCTATATGTCGCGCTGCAATTACTGTGAAAGCAGGTGTGCATACATTTATACATATATATTTACTGCTGTATAAAGACTTAGTAATTGTTTTAGCTGCGCACTTTCCTTTAGTAAACTACTTAAAGTAAGCCTAACTAAGGCGTAAGTACCTACATCCATACATACATACATATGTATATGCCCATATTTATATGGTATATACGTAGTACCTACATACATAAGTTCTCTTCTCAAAAACAATGACACTTTTCCTTTAACTTGTCAATAGAACTTTTGTTTTTATCATGACATCGTTAACAATTTTTCGCTGTTTATGAGGTCCATGCCATTTGCGACATAAATATGTGAATGAGATTTAATATAACTTTTTAGACGCTGTTTGCAAATTCACTATTTTGCCATCATGTTAAGTGATGTGGCGTGTATCTATGCAGCTACTTTTACTTATGTACATGTATGTAGGTGTGTATTCTCATATGTGCTATATTCAAACTGTATTCATTAACATGAACCTGAGCGTGTGTGAGGGGCCACATGTTGACGTGTCCTCTTATTACACTCTCTTTTTCTTGATATTCACTGGCGTTGTGATGTGTTCCCGACAGGAACATTAATAACTAATACTTTTTGAGGAAAATATGTATGTATCTATATATGTACATATGTATACACTCTGTTGCAAAATTAAAAGGTTGGCACAATATTTTTGAATTCAAATAAAATAATAACAAATTTTTAATAAATAAAAAAAGTTCTAAAAAAATTGAAATGAATATTTTTGAATAAAAATAAAATTAATGTGCTCCAACAAAACAAACAAATTTTTTTTAATAAATATAAAATGAGTATTTTTGAGTATGAATAAAATGAGTATAAATTAAAATGAATATTTTTGAATATGAATGAAATGAATACAAATTAAATGAATATTTTTAAATAAAAATTAAATGTTTTTTTTTTGAACAAATATAAAATGAAATTTTTGAATAAAAATAAAATGAACATTTTTAAATAAAATAAAAAGAATGTTTTGAGTAAAACTAAAATTATTATTTTTAATGAAAAATGCTAAAAAATTTAATTTTTAAATAAATCTAAAATAAATATAAAATGAATATTTTTGAATAAAAATAAAATGAACATTTTTAAATAAAATAAAAGGAATGTTTGGAATAAATCATTTTATTGTTTTTTTTTGTTTTTTAATAAATATAAAATTAAATTTTTGAATAAAAATAAAATAACAACAATTTTTTAACGAATAAAAAAAGTTCTAAAAAATTTAAATTCAGTTTTTTGAATAAAAAAATTTGTATTTTTAAATAAAATTAAAATAAATATTAAAATAATACTTTTGAATAAAGCTAAAATGATTTTTTTTTAATAAATATAAAATTAAATTTTTTAATAAAAATAAAATAATAAGAAACTTTTAACGAAAAAAAAAGTTCTAAAAAGTTTAAATTAGTTCTTAAATTTTATTTAAATTAAAATAAAATAAATTTAAATACAACTAAAAGAAAATTTTATTTTTAAATAAAACTAAACTACTTTTTTAATAAAAATAAAAAGAACATTTTTGAATAAAAAGAAAATAATTTTTTTTTCAATAAAAATAAAATAATGGCAATTTTTAAATAAATAAGAAAATTATTTTCGAAAAATTCTGAATCAAAAGCGTGAAATTTAGATGCAATTTGGAAGTACATACATATATTGGAAAGTTTCGCAAAATTTTAAACTTAAATTTATTTGGTTTTTGTTTGTTTGATGAAACTAGTTTTTATATTTATATAGATTAATTAAAATTAATTAAAAAATATAATCAAAACTAATAAATAAATAATATTTTGTTAAAGAATGAAATATATTTAAATAAAAATAATTTTAATTAAATTGGAAAAAAATATATATAGTCAAAACTGTACTTTATTTTTGAGTTTGAAATTTGGAGTCAAAGTTAATTTTCAAGTTTGGTGTATGAGGTCACGCGCCAGGTTTTTTTTTTAACAAAAACTTTTATAAAAAATAATTTAAATTAATTTGAAAAAAAGTCAAAAATTACGCCACTTTCTTAGGATGTCCCAAAATAACGCACTTTGAGTTTGAAATTTGGAGTCAAAAGTTCATATTCAACTTTGAAGCATGGCGTCGCACGTCAAGTTTTTCAACTTTAAAGTCACTGTCGGATCAAGTGTTCACAAATACTTCTATAAACATATGCATGTAAAATATTAAATTAGTTTCAATTCATTTCCCAATTTTCCAATTTAACCCCTTTGCACATTTATTATTTTCTAGGATTCATTAAGTCGCTTGGTCGAGTTCTCTTTAAGCGTCTTTCAGTGCTATTTCCCTTTCCAGAAGTTTGTTGATTTCTGCATTATTGGGTTCCTGTATTTTTTCAAAGTGGTCCTTGCTATTTTTTTGGTCTCTTCGTCTACTGTTGCTATATTAAAAGTCCTGTGGATGTCATCATTTTTCGTGTACCTGTCAGACATGGTCAAAATTCGAAGAATCTTCGATTGTTGTCGTTAAATTTTTACTATATGAGACTTTTTAGCCGTTCTTCACACCTGTAGTCCATATAGCCAGATTGGTTTAATCATGGCTTTGTACAATAATAGCTTGTTCTGTATAGAAAGTCTGGATTTTTTGCTGACTAACCAATGAAGTTGTCGAAGTTTTTCTTTTATTTGTTTGACGACCATTTGTTTTATGTGGTGATTCCAATTTAGTTTCGAATCCAAATGTATTCCAAGGTATTTAGTAGTTGGTTTAATTGTAATTGCTTTGCCATTTATTTTAATTGGAACTGCAGTAAATTTTGATTTGGTAGTAAATATAACCTGTACGGTTTTGTCTTCATTTATTTTTAGGCACTAACTATCGAACCATTCCTTAACTGCGTTTGTGTATCGCTGCAGTTTTTAAGTAGCGATAGTTAAGCTTTTGTCCGATGCAAGTAGTGTTGTATCGTCTGTGAACGTAGCAATTGATGAATTAGTTTCGTCAGGAGGTGGTATGTCTGCGGTGAATAAAACATATAGTAGAGGTCCAAGAACGCTTCCTTGCGGAACTCCAGCAGTTAATTGATGAATATGTGAACATTGATTGTCATATTTAATATAGAAACTTCGGTTAGTTAGGTAGCTTTTTATGATAAGACAGTAGTCAAAAGGAATCATTTTTTTTATTTTGTGGAGTAAGCCTTTGTGCCACACTTTGTCAAACGCTTTAGCTACGTCTAAGAATACTGCAGCACAATAACGATTGTTTTCAAAGTCTGATTGGATTTTATTTATAATTCTATGGATCTGTTGGATAGTTGATGTTTTTTTCTAAATCCAAATTGATGATCCGGTATTATACGTTTTTTTTCCAGAAATTGGCTTAGTCGATCATGCAGTAATTTTTCAGCAATTTTAGATATTGCCGGTAGTAAGCCGGTAGTTGGATCTTTACCCGGTTTTGGCAATGCAATAATCTTTACCACTTTCCAGAGTTTCGGAAAATATTGCAAGCAAAACATGGCATTAAAAACGTTTCGCAAAAATATATAGGCCTTGGTTGGTAGCTTTTCCTGTTATCAAGTCATATCATACATTTGTACAATAATAAATTTAAAATATTTTGCAAATTTGTACGCATTTTATCAAGTCTGTGAAGATAAATAAATATTAGTCTTCCAACGACGCTCCAGTGATTAATTTTTACAAATGTCTTCTACAACTACGATATAATTTCAAAATTAGAATTTTACTCATTTCGAAACGATTCAGAGAGAAAAATTGGAGAAAGAAAGGCGCTATAAAGACATAACTCATAAAAATGAAGTGTACAGTTTGGGGACATCATCGCAACTCTTCTACATTTAGAATAAAAAACCTTATTTATTTAGAATAAACGATGATAATTAGTCAGAAGCTAAATAATGTATGTTTTTCAAAGGCTTTGCTGCTTGCATGTATACATATCGGTAGAATTTTTCAGTTCATACTTAAATAAGTAATCAGTTTGCCGAAGAACTCCACTCCAATGCTAAATTCGATAAAATCTATTAAAATATTAGTTGTTCAGATTTAAGACCAGCATCTGGAAGAATTAAGGGGTTACATCTAGTTAGAAGCCCTGAAAAATGAGGTTTTTAAAAAAATTTTTCTGAGAAAACTTCTGAATTAATTGTTTTAAGCCTTTGTACACATATTATGGTAACTTTGAATAATATTTAAAAAAATTTTATTTGCAAGAATAACAGTTTTTATAGCTGCTACAGCAGATTTCCAGGAACCCCTCCAAAAAAAGACGTTTTACGGTGACCACTATATCTCCGAAGTGGATTATCCGAAATGAAAAAACCAAACGGATTTGATTAAAGTATTGTATATTCTTGTAATTAATCGAAGGAATAATAAGCAAAAAAAAATTTATTGACAAAATGGCGGCTTCTCAAAAAAAGAAAATCTATTTTTTGGAATAGTTTTGGCCTTAAATTGTGTATAAACAAAAAAATATTTATCGGTTTTAAAAAAGCTTCGATTAAGTACTAGAAAATATAGTTCAGAAGCCGGTGTAAAAATTTCAGACTAACCGGTTTAGCCGTTTCCGAGAAATCGTGGTCACCGACTTTCAAAACACAGTTTTGAGAAAAACAAGGTTAAAGTTTAACCTGCTAATTTAAAGTGCTCTGACGCGTCGTTACATTTATGCGTATAACTTCAAAAATAATCTTCGGAATGACTTGAAATTTTCATAGTGTTTACTTAAATATATGTACATTACAAAAATGAAATAAAAAAAAAATCGATTTTTTGAAAACTCTAACTAGATGTAACCCCTTAAAGATTCATTTAAACGTGATTAAATTAACTTTTCATTGAGTCGAAACGAACATTACTCGTTATTGAAAAATGCTGCCTTTGGGTAATCCGAATGAAAATAATCGATTCAGTCTTCACTCGGTATCAAAAACCCCAACAGGAGAAAATGTATCGTGTGGATTTTTTTATTATTTTTAAACAAAGTATGTGTAGAATACAACGCATAATGTCCAATAATAAGTACAAGCAGCTTAGGCCATCGACTCTACGTCGTTTGGCTTTTTAAACTGTATTTAAATACTGAATATTGAACAATTCAGATACAAATAATGGGGCATACATGCTTTGCAGGTGTCGAACTTCTTTTCAAGCTCAACAAATACACTTCCTCTATTTGCAGGACAACTTCAAGACTCACACCACAGATTGGAGAACAAGCTCCACCAAGCACCTAACAAAGAATATATGTATGCTTGGTGTGGCGCAAAATAATAATCACTCTATTGTAAGATTTATAATTTTTGAAAATGGTGTCGTACGTGTACTTTATTTTTTGTTTTTTAGGTAACCCTTCTCGAGATCAGTATAACGCTTCTGATATTTGTTCAAGCCTACAGTATTTCACAGTATTTAAAATATATTTCATTTCTCGCAATAACTTCTTGAATTGAACTATAATAACCTCGTTGTTTGGGCGGAATTCCTCGGAACCAAGTTTTGATGTTAGGTAATAGAAGAGAGTCTCAGATAACTAAGTCGGGCGAGTGCTATAACTCAAAATCGTTTTTTTATTTCGTAAATAAATTCACAAATAAAAACGGGATGATAATTTTGTGCCAGTTTCTATATACATACATACATATGTATATAAAATATTTTCATGCCTAATTATATATAATATTGTATATATTTATTTTCATGTCATAAATATTCTATTAGCTTTTGCTAATATACATAGTCGGTACTGAACCTAGAGCTGGCATGTCATGCACAACCGCACACGGATATGACATGAGCGCGGGAATAATCTACTGTTATTGTTTTTTTTAATAATTTTTAAAACCATTAAATGAATTCTTTCAAACTCACCTGTTCCTACTGGTGCTCCACAAAAATATATGTACACATGTACATATATGTATGTGTACGTATGTATATTTACGAATGTATGTGAAAATCAACTTGGTGAGGCATTTCTGACTGACGGAAACAACGATAAAAATATTAAATACTCGATACAGGGATTTACTCACCAACACAAACGCACCTGTTGCTGTTGAACACATGCAATTAACCAACCTTCGCTATTGCTCTCTGGCAATGCGTGCGGCCGAGTATATGGTATTCGCCAGCTGGTGAGAATGGATATAAAATAATATTGGTGCAGATGCATGTGTGTGCGTAAACGTGAAAGAGTTGATAAAGGCTCGCTAAAGACGCGTGTATAAATATATGTTTGTTGCACTTAGATTGTAGCGATCATATTGGATCTACCAGTGGTCAGTTAGTTAAGCAAAGAAGCTCCGGAACAACGCGTTTTATCGTTTTAAGAAATTCATTGTGCAAAATTTATTATTTTTGCAAACAAGCAGACGTCACGCTACTTTTAGCATTATTTGTCCGTTTTTGAATTTGCCAAAAAACAAACGGGAGTGCTTAATATCGTACAAAGAAAGGTATTGAGAGTATAATTTTTTAATGTGCGATATTCATTGGAAGAATTGTGTTTAACTAAAATACGGTCGTTTCTGTTTTTTGTTTTTTGCATGGTTTTGCAGTTGGAAAAACTGGTGGGTGCGTGCTTGATTTACAACAAATCAGCGACACCATTTCGTAATTCCCATCTTTCGTGCAAAAGTGGAGTGAACAGCTACGCAAGCTACAGCCGCAAACGTAACCACAACAAGACAACTCGATTGAACATGAAGAACGAAAGGTAAGTGTCATAAGTAGTGTACTTGTAATATTAATTACGAATACGTGCATACAGACAGTGCCACGAATTGTGTTACGGTGCTAAAAGATTAGTAAAAAATTGCATAATTGAAGTATGTATTAATCTGGTGCATTAATGAGCTTAACAATTTGCTTTGTGTAGACAGACATATATAACACATGCCAGCTCGTACAAGTTAGCAACAATTTGCAAAAGTGTTTTTTATGAGAGGTTTTAAAACGTCTGATTTTTTGCAAAAATTGTAAATTGCAATACTTATTAACCTCAAAGTGAATAGAGACGATGTAAAGTGTAAAAAGAATGGGATGGGGAAATACGAAAAATAAACGAGCATGCATTATACATACAGACAGTTGTACGATTGTACTTGCAAACATACATACATATGTAGATATATAAGTATGTATGCAGGTGTGTGTAAAAATGCTCACGTTCACTTGAAAACCAATAACACCGATCAGTGCAACAGCTGATGTGTGATATCTCACGCTCTCGCGGCCGATACAAACGAGTTCTTTCGCCTTTTGGCTCTGTGGAATATTTGTTGTAATTTCTTCTTCTTAGCATGGGAATGCCGCGTTGATAGTGTGCACAAGTACAATGCTATGAATCAAACAAACAACCAACTAGAACCGCACAAGGTTCCACTTTCGTTAACACACCTCCAAAATGAGTGGCGGAAACGTAGTACAGTAGGTGCTCGTGTTGATTTTATTGCCAACGCGAATGCCGCTAGACAACAAATATGCATTTCACAATTGAGTAGCAATATTGTGATAGGCTAACATATACATACACACATACATTTCCATACATATGTATATCTATATGTCGGCACGTTTATTTGTACATACATATGTATGTATGTATAAAATGTCTTTGATTTTTTGCTAATGATGACGCATTCGTTGTTTGGCTTTAATGGTGGTAGGGGTCGCTGGTGAGCGAATATGCATTCTCACTCGCACACCGGTACAAAGATCACCTTGGAAGGTCAATACTTCGAACTTGTTGGAAAAATCCGTTGGTTTAGTGGCAATACTAGATTAAGATAAAACAAAATGAAAAATAAAAAAATTTAAAAATAAGTACATAAATATAAGCCGATGTACAAACATATGAAGCAAGTCATTAATAATGCGTGAACATACTTATAATATATTATATAAAGTAATTTCTTGAAGTCCTAAAATTGTTTTGCGGTACATTCTATATTATTTGTTGATATTTTTAAATTTATGTATTAAGTCAGTTGTTTACAAGTTCGCAAAATAATATAATACCAAGAATTAGTGAATAGATTGAGACATAATAAGGTGGAGTAGGAATTTGGTTGAAGTGACACTTAGTGGCGTAGAGTATTGTTAGGTAAGCTGTGTAAACTTGACACGTGCATACATACATGTGTATGTATGTAATCACATATTCCAAGTGCCTATTAAACTGGATTTAATAGTGAATGCTAACATTTTTTCCTATTTGAAAATTTGCTTGCGAAATTTCGAGAAGCTTTTTCGAGGCTAATGCAAAGTAAACATTTTTTTTAAAGTAGTGATTTTGCGGTAATACATAACTGTGTCATGAAGGGCACGTTGAAATTGACGAATATGAAGAATTGTGAGGCATGCAGTTTTTTTTTTAATATTAACCTTGAGAGTCTAAATTTGGCATATGTGTATGTATGTACAGTATGACCTGGTTAAATGCAACTTTTCGATTATTGAATATCTTACATTGTTGACTCATTAAACACGCCTTAAGTAACTGATCTAATTCACGCTGACTTTTGTTCCATATGTTACTGAAATATATTACAATTAAATCAGTTTACACGTACATTGACTTTGTGCTTATTCAATTTAAATGAATTTAGTTGCGTCCGGTCACTTTCGATGTGGTACAAAATATCATTTGTTACAAAATTTATAAAACTGACTAAAAACAAAAAAAAATCGAAATTCTCGAAAAAATTAATAAAGAAAAGTCTATTAAATCGATATGTCAGGAATACAAAGTCCAAAAATCCATAATACCATATCTAAAATTAAAAAAAAGAGAAAAAACAATATCAAGAACATTTATTGCGTATGCAGAGTCTCGACCAGGATATCGTGTAGCGATAAGAGATAGTAAATCATTAGAATAAATCGAAAGCGTAGACGAAGAACTGTTGGAAACTCTGTGCCAGTGGCGAAAATTATGACTAGAAAAATTGTGTTTCCTTCCAAAAAGTAAAATTTAGTGGAAAATAATATAGCATAGCATAAAAGCAGGCTGTAGCAGACGTATAATTTAGCATTAAGGTGAAAAGCTTGAGTTCTGTAAGCAAAAGCTCTATGCCTGAAAGTATAAAAACAGCGCTCTCGTGTGACCGTCGTTCACTTTGCGAAAATTCTCGAGAGGTTTTTTATTTTTTGTACTCACAACAAAATATTCCACTAAATAAAACTTTTGGAAACTTTGAAATTCATCTTTTTTTTGGGATTAAAACCCCCGTATAAGTAAAAAATTTCTGATTTCTTTTAAAAAACAAATTTTGATCAAATTCAAACTAAATTGTCTTTCATTGTTGTTGTAACAGCATAAGCTTTCCGTATAACTATTTGGGGAATGCTGCTGGAGTGACAGCCCTTGGCCGGATATAAATCCGGGACGTTCCGGTAACGTAGAACCGACTATTTTTTCTTTTCCTTGTTCACTCCACTCGGGAGCATAGGGCCTCGACAAGACTAAGTCTTGCGTTGGTTTTGTTAATCTATTTTGCTCTCTGGCAGGATAGGTGATAAACCTGCCGACACCAGTCCTAAATAGTAGGAATGCCCACTTGTCGTTGCTTAGGAACAACACCTTTTAACTGTTTAGCGTGCCATCTGTGTTTCACATTTTTCTGTCAGAAGGATGACACAGATGGTTGAGGACTTCGCTTAATTTAAAAACCACCCATTATTATTATTATTATTGCTACTGCGCACTGCGACCAAAAGAGATGTGCTGTGCAAAGCCTGCTACCCTGCCCTACATTTTAATGCTTTTTAAAAATTTTAGCACATTCTGTAGTTCATTATTCCATAATTCGTATGAATACACGGCAATACCACCAAGGTGATGTAACTTTTTCCTGCCTAGTGTAGGATGTTCACAAAAAATGTGTCCTAAATTTTCAGTGTCTATTTCACAGAATCACGGCTGATGGTCTCAGAGAGACCAATTTTGTTGAAGTGATATCTCAGGTACCAGTGGCCTGTAAAGTAACCAGTTAGAAGTCTTAAATCTACTCTGCCGAGCGAAGGTAGCTTATCAGAAATTCCTCTGTACGGCGTTAAGAGTTATTTTGCTGGGATTAACCAGTGTTCAACGAATTTCTTCTCCTGCCAGCAACCACAACTGTCGCATTGATAAAGCAAGACGAACAGTAGACGAATATAACTGACGATTGAGCTTATTGCTCACGACGGCTTCCAGACGTAATTACCAAAATGGTATCCCTGGAGGACTTGAGGTGCTTTTAGTGGCTTTAAAGTTTCACATTGACTAAAAAAAACGTCGCTTGACTATCTGAAAGTTATTAAATGTGAGCTCCTCTCATTTTCCACGGAGACATTCCTTTACACATATCTCGATTGCATGCATTTCTACCTCGAAGATTGTTGTGTAAAAATACATTGGAATCGTTATATAGTTTATAATTGACTTTATTCAAAAATGCTTGATAAGTAATAAATGGAACGTTTGTTTTATATAATAAATACATATTTCAACGGAGCACCCCCATTGCACAACACTCTACTCTACTACACAATTGAATTAATTGCTCTTAATATTTGTATGTACATATAAAGAAAGATCAACGATGTATGCAACTTAGCAGAAAAAAAATCCGAATGAATTAAAATAAGGTCCCCAGAAGAAAATAAATTTTAAAAAGTGGTATTACTTCCTTCTTAGTTGGGTTCGGTAGTTAAAGATGTTTTGAGGAAATGATTACCAAAGCTATATCCATGAAGTAAGGACAAAAAATATATTCAAGTTTAAAGCTTTGTTTTTTCTTAAGATTTTCTAACAAGAAAATACCTTTTTTGGGCAGTTTGAGTGTATTTTAAAATAACAGAGCAGCACTCCGTGGCAGGAATAGGATAAGCTTTGAGGAAAGACCGCATTATGTAACAAGTAAATCAGTTGTCTTGTTCATGAACCAACAATATTTGATTTAATAATAAATCTGATAAATATTCATATAAAATGACAATATCTATAAATAACACATACAGTAATACTCCCCTTAACTAAGTATTATGAGGAAATTTATCAGGCCAATATAGAGCGAAATATTTTCGTCAGCTTCAATTAAAGCAAAAACCACGAAATTGACTAAAATAGTTACTATTCTGATTCTGATTCTGATTCTGAGAACACGAGCAATTATTGTAAACAGAAACCATATTAATACCGCAAATACATACATACATATACATATATGCACATACATACATGTGTAAATATTTATTTTCTTTGAATTGTGCACACATACATATGTACCTCTTTTCATAAATCACTATCTATCATCATACTTCCTACGTACATATGAACATACATACATACACACTTAACCGATAAAATTTTGCAACAAAACCAGCGCCCGCTGTCATCCATGTGGGCAGATAACACGCGATCGTTCTATGTACTTATGCATATAAGTATGTGTGTGGGTTGACAGAAAAGTTATTCTGTATGTGTATGCAA
Organism: Anastrepha fraterculus; assembly: GCA_037575425.1. Lineage (NCBI taxonomy): Eukaryota > Metazoa > Arthropoda > Insecta > Diptera > Tephritidae > Anastrepha > Anastrepha fraterculus. The sequence goes on from JAYXIM010027726.1 coordinate 22,328, forward strand.
TTTTGCACAAGGCACATTGTAAGTTGGTATATGTTTTAATTTTTTGCAAGCCTAAAATTATGCAACGTTTGTTCAACGATTCGCTACACTTGTGCAATTTATTGATATATCGCTCTTGCAGTTGAGCTACTAGTTCCGAACTACTTACTACTTAACCACCTTACTTCCAGTTTGCTTTGCAGCTGAAGCGCAATTCCTTTTTTAAGTTTTTTAAATGCTTGCAACTGTCATTTTTAACGTGACGAAATTTCAATGCTAATCTCAAGCTATGCATCAGTGCTATGCAAGTTTGTGAATGAGTTCGTAATGAACAAAACACAAAAAAACATATGATTGACTCCATCCACATTTATATCCGTTTATTTCTCATTTCACGCATCCTTAACTTTTGAAGTATTCTTATTTCTCGTACTAGAAGAATATTTGATTTGCATACCCCTCTTTCGCAACTAAAACAATTTTCGTCATTCCCGAATTAGTAAGGCTTCTTCCACCAAGTTTCATGCACTCTGATTTTTGCCAATTACTGCAAGGATGTGGCTATAGTTCATTGATTGTGTTTGTATGCAGTTATAGGCAACTTAAGATTACTTAAATGTGTAAATTTTGCAGAATTAACTAACTAAAGAAGGAATGGCTGCTAAGCTTGCATTGGAAGCGCCACGGCTGTCTATAGAATTGAATAGAAGCATTGAAAAAAATCTTAATAAAATACATACTTTTGCATACTTTCGTACTCAGAAATAATTTTTTCCCCCTTGTTCACTTCTCGCGGGAGCATAAAGCCTCGCCAAGACTTTTGTCATGCGTTGGCTTCGTTAATCTATTTGATTTTTGACAGGGTAGATGATTAGCCTGCCGCTACCAGTCCTAAATGGTGGAAATGCCCACCTGTCGTTGCTTAGGAACAACGCCTTCTTACTGCTTGGAGCGACATCTGTGATTCACATTTTTCTGGCAGAAGGATCGCACAGGGGGTTGAGGACTTCGCTAAATTTTGGTGTGCCTGCGCTTTTACCGCGATTGCCCCCTTCCTTTTGCTGGCGCCACTGATGCAATGTGTAACTGTGTGTTTTCTTCATTTTTTGCTTGTTTCAGCAGCCACATTGCAAGTAATGCGCTGACTATTGAGTAAGGATGGAAGGGATACGTTTTTGGGTTTGAGAAATGAAATTTCTTTTTTTTTTAGAAATAGGGAAAATAGGTAAATTTGGAAAAGTGCGAGGACTGTTTTACGTGGGATTTCAACCCACAACATCTGGGATGGCAGGCTAGTGCACTTACGCTAGGCTACCAATGCCGCACTCAGAAATAATAAGCTATTATAAAACTCCAGCTTTTATGACAAAAAAGTTTGCTTCTACCTAAAGAAAATTGAAAAAATATTTAAAAAAATTCGAACAATTAAATCAATACCGTTAAGTGCTGATTACAGTAATTCAATAAGAACTGAGATCACCATTGATTGATGATTGTTTTTTTTTGTGAAAAATGATGAAACTCTGACGGCATCTTATAATTTTTAAATTTTAAAATATTTATAATAAATAAAAAATTTAAAGAATGACTAAAACATTAAGCTCGTGACAAAACAATTCGAAAGATTTTTAGCTTCGCAAATCGAAAACTTTGATTTTAAAAAAGAGTGTAATTCAATCGGGCGAGACCTTTCGAACTGTAAAGGAGAAAGGATACAAATTAGTTTTTATTTACTTTATAATTTTTCCTCTCTTCTTCTGAATATTATCTGAAAAAAAATTCTAATACTTATTAATTATAAAAATGAGCAAAATAATCCCAAAACATTCCATCTCAGTTATCTTCGGTTCATTTAACAAATTTATTTAAAAAAATCATAGAGCTTTCTGGGATGCCCAAATCACATTTAACGAGTTCAGAGGCAAACTCTTTCATATATGTATTAAAAAATAAATAAATAAATAATTGGCGCGTACACTTCTGTTTAGGTGTTTGGACGAGCTCCTCCTCCTATTTGTGGTGTGCGTCTTGATGTTGTTCCACAAATGGAGGGACCTACAGTTTCAAGCCGACTCCGAACGGCAGATATTTTTATGAGGAGCTTTTTCATGGCAGAAATACACTCGGAGGTTTATCATTGCCTGTCATATATGTATTAGTGTGGGGAAAAAGAAATACATGCATTATTTTTGCGTTAAATTTTAACGCAAATGATTTAAAACTGTTCTTTAGCACCTGGGCTATGGTACGTCTACTAGCATGCCGGTCAGCCTCAATTATTTCTGTGATTTTATCGACATCTTCGACATTTAAAATCAAAAACGTCTGAACGGAATCGAAGAAACCAAAATTGCGCGGAATCAGCTGTTACAGGATGGGCACCTAAGCACACAAAAAAAAACTGTAAAATGTTCCGAATTTTCTCTTTGTTGACTTCCATTGTTAATACCCTTTAACTCACAACTGAATCAAACAAACAAAAACAGCAAAGGAATGCTTTTTTAGTGTGAAACGAGTATAATATTTAATTGCAATTAATACTTTACGAGATATCGATCACTACAGACATCTCCCCAAGCTAATACTAAGAAGGTTCTTTAGTCCGGCAGATATGCTGGTTTGGTATCGTTTGCAGGGCCGACGCATCGCACAGTTGGTTTAATGTAGCGCAAAATTAATCATTAATCATTTTGTTTTTGAATAACTTTTTTACTAAATAAAAAACAAAAAAAAATGTTTTGAGTGAAGGAAATCTTTATTTTGATCTTTACGCGCTCCATTGCTTGCCTGTTTGAATACTGCAGCTGTCTAGTTCACAACTGTCAAATATGATAGGATGATTAATTTTGCGCCACTTGTATATCTATACATTTTTATATATCTACACAAGTGTTCAAAATAATAGCAGTGCAATATATTGGGGTGTTTTGACAATTTATTTCATTTTAAATATTTTTTATAAATATACCGTTAAACTATAAGTATATACAATCAGCGTCAGTTTTGAACTTAGTGTAAAATTTAAAAAACTTCAAAAACATTTTATCAAAATAAAAATTAAAAAAAAATGTTTGTGGACATTAGTAGGTCACTATATGCAGTTTTATATAGCCCATTTATTTCAAGTATTTTTTGTAGACTTTTGTAAGTCACTTTCTTCGACATAACGAATGCTGGAAACCTTTTTTACCATCTGAATATGCCTCAAGTTGACCAGAAGTTGAGTCAAAAAATAGTTTCTAACTTTGATGTTCTACTACAACATTAAACTTATTTTTGAGTCATTCGTGCATAGCATACATAAATATCCGAAGTTGCTTACAAGCCTGGCAATTTGCTACACACAATTCCCATGGAAGCTGCACTGCTCATTTTACAGCTTTTAGAGGACTTTGATCGCTAGTCGCCAATACTCGGCCTAAACTTCTAATGTGTTTTTCTAGCTGGCAATCTACACGAAAAGCTTCATTGTCGTTCACGTACGTACGACACCATTTACATTTACAAATTATAAATCTTTCGTTAGGGTGATTAAATTTGCGCCACCTTGTACATTTTTGTTATTATCAACCACTGTGATATGAGCCTCCACCGTTGCTTGGCAAAATCACGCAAAAATCGCCATTTGCAAAAATTATAGATGTCCCAATAGGGTGATTAATTTTACGCCACCTTGTATATTATTATTATCAATTCACCACTGTGATATGAATTCCCACCGTTGCTTGGCAAAATCACCCAAATAATAGATAAAAAAGAAGTATTCTAAAATATCACTTTATCAAAACTCACAAGTAGATAAAACATTAATGACATTATTACAAAAAATACCGATCTAAATATACATAAGTAAAAAATAATAAGTGTACATTTACCTATAAACATTTGTTCGTATAAAGTGAATATGATAAATCTTGCATACGTATATACATATGCACGTTCACATTTTTTTATTTTATACTATTTCCCCTATTCTATGTTATTTGCTCCAACAAAAAGTCCCCCAGCTGCTCACAACAGTTCACTTCTTTGAAATCAAATAAAACGCAAGTTCATTTGAAACGAGCCCCCTTTCTATTATGGCTGTATAGTAAGTATGTGGCTGTGAGGCGCTGCTTGAATAATGAATAATTAAAGTAGAATGTGCATGTGTATGTCTGTTTATAGGATATGTATGCAGTCATGCATGTATATAAGTACACATAAATCTATGCAAATAACCAAGTAGTTTTTTGCAAGTTCAAAAACGTGTTTGTATGAATATTTATTTATAGTTACATATGCGCATACATACATTCACACCTACGCGTATTAATTTTAATTCCGTTATTATTGCTAAACAGTGTTTAAATTCAAGTTGGAATTAATTGAAAGAAGTCCATTCAAAGGTGCATTGTTTAAATATATATTATATGTACATATGTAGCTTGAGCGCACAAACATACATACATACGTCTAGGTATATTTATGTATACACATTTATGTATATGCATTGGTGCACGTGAATCAGCTTTGAATACAAGATTTATTTATTTGATTAATTTTTTGCAAAATTGCCAATTTTACGAATTTGTATTATTTCAATAATTTTTTTTATATTAAAAAATATAATTAATTAAAAGAAATTAAACACATAGCAACCGCTTCCATGCACCTTCGCAGCTTTATTTGCTACCCATATCATACTATGAGGTTTCACACACAAGAGAGCACCTTTTTGTGTGGGGAAATTAGTGACGAAAATACATGGCAACCCTATTTAAAACTCATTTTATTTAAAATCTGGCTTAAAGGGTTTTGGAAACCACATTTCAAAATTTTTTGTTTTTAAATCTTGCTTAAATACAAGGTGGCGCAGAATTAAAGTTTAATTAATTAATTAAATCAAAAACACAAGTGGATGATTAATTTTGCGCCAACTCGTATGAGCTCATCCAGACGTTCAGATTATCTCGCTCACACAAAACATCTCTCTCACCTAAATGAGGAATTAAATGAGGTTTAATTGCTTTGAACTAATTACTACGGTAGACGTCGCAATGAAGTCAATTACCCTACTTCCTCCTTGTGGCAAATTTAGTTCCCAAAAATGAGACATGAAAATGTATAACAAAGTTCATAAACCCCCACTGTGAGCGTATAAAAACATTAAAACAAAAATAGGTGTGGCTCCATAACTGCATTTGTTTTTTATTAAATAAGTAGACGTCAACGCCCATATGGATTTTTAAAGCTAAATGTGTAAATGCATGTGTGTACATACTCATATGGTTGCATGCACATTAAAAGCGTTTCAACACAAAACTTGTCTTTTTTTCGCAATAAATTTTATAGTAAAAGAATAAAAAGTACGAAAGTACAAAATTGAAGTTCAAATTTGCTACGAGCCGCGGTGCTTCCCAAAAAGTAATTTTTGTTTTTTTTTACCACCCTAATGTTCACTGATGTACATATGCGCCTACATACTTTGAGTTAGACGAGCGTACATACATATCACCATGTTTAATAATTCATAAAACGCCAACCATTGACTCCAAAGCTCAGCTCCAGCTCAAGGTTGTGTGACCATTCTCGCTGTTTATCCTTTGTTGTTGCTGTTGTAGTTGATGTGATAAAAGAATACATGTCATTTCGTTTTGAAGTTGTTGATTAATAAAAAGATATAAAAATGCATTTGAAGAACGCGATTAATTTTATGCAAAATTTTATGTAAACACACACATTAACAGCTATTCACAACATTTCGCGCAGTAAAATAATAAGGCAATCGCACACGTGAGTGCATCTGTACGTAGATGTGTGTGTGGGTGTGTGTGAATTGTAAAACAAGTAGACAAGTGGCAAATAATAGTGATTAGTTAGTGCGAAAAAGTGTCCGGTAGGAAAAACAGCAACAACTTTAATATGGAAATGAGGAGTGAGGTTATGCTAATTTTTTTGTATGTAAAAGTATTGAGGGCTTCGTAAATATGTATGATTATTTTCTAGATTTCTTTAAATTATCCTGACCACCTAGCAAAACTCAATGCTTATAATTTAAGGGCCCTACGCTCGAAACGGAGTTAAGGGAAATTATATTATAAATAATCATCGACTTCACGCTACTTCCAGCAAGTCACACTTCCTTAATAACCATAGATAATTTAATAATAGAGGTGAGGGAAAAATATAGTATGACGCTGACGATTTTGACACGTTTCAGTCCAGCTTCTACTTCAATTCGTGGTGTACGAGGGGTGGCTATTAATCAACGAGACTGGCGTTGCTACACGGTCCGGCACTCGAAGTGTAACCAATCAAAAAGGCCATAAAGTTAGTTTGAAAAATTACTTTTATTGAATTCAAAGTAAAAAATATTTGAAAATAATACAAAATTAAAAATCCATTTACTTTTGCTCGATACGACCACCTTTTGCCTTGAGAATAATCCATCGGATTCGCGTCTGGTGAATGTGAGAGCCATTGTGTGGACGTTATAAAGTTCGGAATGTTGTTTTTAGCCATTCTTGGTTCACGCGAGACGGTGCCGAGTCCTGTTGAAAGGTCCATGGTCTGCCACCTAAATGTTTCTCTGCCCACGGCTTCAAAGCCACCTCTAGAATACTTTTCCGATAATATTTCGCATTTACCTTGACGCCAGGCTCGGTGAAAACGATTGAAGAGCGCCCATCTGCGGTAACAGCGGTCCAAACCATTACCTGTGGCGGGTGCTGACCCCTGTTGGCCAATCAATGACTCAAATTCTCGTATGATTGGTCGGTCAAATAAACCCTATCGTTTTGGGAGTTTACGAATTGCTCAAATTGAAAAATTTTCTCGTGAAAAAACACAATGTTCGGAAATTTACCGCTTTCGCCCAAGCGATGCAACTCCATCGCTCTCTCAAGTCTGACTTGTTGCTGCTTTGGTGTGAGATCATGTGCCTTTTGAATCTTATAAGGCTTGACTTTGAGATAATTTTGTAGTATGCGGCGGAAGCTACCGCTACCGCTACAAAACAAATAAACAAAAGGAAGAGAAATTATATGTTTATAATATAAAGTGATTAGTTGCACATTGGGATTTTAAGATTTAAATCAAACTAACTAATGAAATAAATTGTGACAGCACGAATTATAAAAATACCCCCAAATAGAGTTTTTTGTGCTTTTTTGCCGATGTAATTTCTTGTGTTTGGCAGTTCCTGTCACCTTCACTTAGTCTTCCTCTTCACAAACAAGTAATTTTCCTTCCTTTGGTTTGTGTATTCTTAAGCGAGGACCTCGTAGCGAATTCAGAAAACGGAATCTTGTATTCTATCATTCGTAGGGGATTTGTGATTAAAATCGTAAAATTAGGTTAGGTGTTTGGCCGGGATCCTCCTCCAATTTGTGGCATGGTCTTGTTGTTGTTCCGCAAATGGAAATAAAAGAGATGAAGAGGGTAAACAGAAAAAAGTTATTTAAAAAAAAAACATGTAAATATAAATAGAATTAAATTAATATAAATCTAGAATTAATTCAGCTAAACAAGCACACGTGGCTACGGCTACTGCCATTAGTATTATTTTTACGCAAATTAGTTGCATTTCAAATTTTCACAATTCTCACACACGAACAAATTTTCCTCATGACTTTTCATATTATTGATTTATATAACATTAAGTACTGATTGTCCTGTTCATTGTGTCTTAATAGCGACACATGCAATTAGTGGAGAAAACGAAAAATTAATAATAATGACTATAATTTAAAACAAAGAGGAAAATATGTGTGTACAAACCAAACTAAACCACATTCATTTCGTGCATAGCGTGATTGTTGTATTTGCGTTCTATATATATATGTCGTGATGTTGTAACCAGAAATGTTAGATGCAAAACGGCGATAGCACTTTTTATCCAGCTGCAAAGAAATATGGAGACCTTGAATTAGTATGTGAAACTCTGACAGTTTTGCAGTTTGTTGATTGTCATTGCATTTGTAATTACTTATTCACACACACACACCCACATAGATTCCATTCCATTGTATCAATATTGAATTGCGGGTTTCCCAGTATTTTAAGATTCGAAATTTCTTTCTCATAATAACTCAAATTAGCACTGAATTGCTATCTCTCTTATAGTGAAAAAATAGGGGTTTTTCAAGTATTCATGGAGAGTCTTACAGTTATAGACTGTCTCTTAATGGTAGATGGCTTCTATGAGAAGTCTGCTCCCGGCATTTGTAAATACAATTAAATTGCCTGCCGAGAGCGAAACAGAAGCCTACTTCACTCAATCAAGTTTAGTATGCCGTAAAGCTTCTACAGCCCATCATTAGATCTATTATCAACCTGCAAGTTCCAAAAAGCTTTCGCTGAACGCTCGATTCTCTCATACGTTTTGTCCCTTTGCTAACTTCAGACGCATTATTTTCATTGCTTTATATAAATTAGAAAAAGCGGACAAGTGTTCCATCGCTTGTATACTGCAGATGTATAGTTCACAAATGTGAAATATGATTAACGTACGACGCCATTCGCAAAAATTATAAATCTTCTGATTTTTTATTTATAATTGGTGCGTACATCCTTTTTGGGTGTTTGGCCGAGCTCCTCCTCCTACTTGTGGTGTGCGTCTTGATGTTGTTCCACAAATGGAGGGACCTAAAGTTTCAAGCCGACTCCGAACGGCAGATATTTTTATGAGGAGCTTTTTCATGGCAGAAATACACTCGGAGGTTTGCCATTGCCTGCCGAGGGGCAACCGCTATTAGAAAAATGTTTTTCTTAATTTTTGGTGTTTCACCGAGATTCGAACCGACGTTCTCTCTGTGAATTCCGAATGGTAGTCTCGCACCAACCCATTGTTTAGTTTTTTGGTGCATATATAAGTTTATAATTTCAGGCTCTTCTTCGTCCCTGCAGCTTTCACAGAAGTCATTGTAGAAAACTCTGAGCCCTGCCGTGTATCTCTCAATCTTAAAGCAACTAGTTAACTAATGGCATGAGTAGCTTCTGAGATCTCCTTATATTCCATTTTATCATGCTAAACTGCACCCAAACCTCTTCAAGGATAGTCGCAATTGAATTTTGAATACAAGCCATTTTAAAGGTAAACTGAGAAATTTTAAAATTGGATCTGGATATCAAAATATATTAAACAGGAAAGCCTGAACTTCTGCCAGACCAAATATAGCAACAACTCTTTACCGTAGCCGAGTGAGTTTGTGCTTGACTAGATCTTAGTTGATCGCATTTTCAAGACCCTCTGTATGCATGAAACATCAAATGATAGAAAACGTTTTTTTCTGACAGCGATCGCTCCACAATAGACAATGGCGAAGCTCCAAGTATATTATTTTTGCAACGAAAATGGTCTTTACAAAACTGTATGCCATTTGGATGCGTATAAAAAAAGTTCCACTATTTGGAGGAGGAGGTTAATTAGAGCAGCACCTTGGCCAAAGAGACACAAGGTTTAGAGCCGTCAAAGAGAGGTTTGTGTCAATCACTTCATTTCTCAAGTATTCTTCAAAATTTGTCGCAAAATATTGTATTGAGCACTGAGTTTTTGGCAAATATTTGTTCAGTTTTCTTTGTTCTTTATTGCGTATGATATTTCTGGAAAAAATACTAATACTTTCTTCTTATACTTTTTTATACTAATTTTGTGTACTGTGAAAACAACAAAAAAAGGTAAACAAAACCAAAAACCAAAAAACAAAAGCAATAAGCAATGATAATATACACAAAAAATACACAACTTCATATGTTTGTATGCCGGTATGTAATATTTACGAATTCGAAAAGTCAAAAACAATTCCTTTGGTTCGTGGCAAATAAATATTACATAATTTGCATAATCAACCGTTGTGTGAAAAATAAATCCCATTAATTCCACTAAAGAATTTTCTCATCATAAAAACAAGACACTATGTAGCTGCGAATAGGGGAAATTCACATTAGCACAAAAGCTTAGGCACAAAACGCTTAGGAAAATTAAAAAGGAGAGTCTGGAAAAAACTTCAGGTACATTTGTTTGTATAGGAGAGGGAGTAAGGTATTAGTAAAGGGAGAGGAGTAAGGTATTTTAACTTTTGGCTTGCATTTTTTCAATATTTTTTTTTTTAAATAAATGCAAAATTATTGTGTCAAAATTTCAAGTCGATTGGAGCCAAATTGACAAAGTTGTGAGTATTTGAGCGTCTGTTGCCCCGGACCGGGTTTACGAACTTGGTCGGCTGCTGTGTGTTTTTCTGAAGCTTGCTATTTTTGTTTTTGTCCGTGTATGCCATTAGCCGAAATCTACTGCATCAAGTACTACTTCACATTATTCATCAATTATCCATAGGAACTACCTCCTAGCCTTCCAGAGATTCCGCGAGAAACATGTCCTTTGGCAAATGCACGCAAATTTTTTTTTTTTTTGGTTTAGAAGATTCAGTTGCGATTTATGATGTACGCTGCATATATATAATATTATATCATTTTTTTTTGTTTTTTTCCAAGTCAGATCCATTTAGTGAGGTCCAAGTATAGCAGCAAATCCTTTATCTCGATGTCTGAGATCTCCTTAATTTGCTGTAGGAAAGGCTTACCGAAGGATCGGAGTCGTGCCCTGGCTAGTCCCGGACATTCACATAAATAGTGGAAAAGACTTTCCTTCGTCCCTTCCGCTTGACAGCTTCTACAGATAGGATTGAAGGGTAGATTGAGTCTAGCTGCATGATCCCCTACTTTCCAATGACCTGTAAGGGTTGCAGTGATGCGTGAAATGTTTGGCCGAGAACATCCTAGCAGGTCATTCGTCCTTTGGATTTTGTATGACGGCCATATGTTTTTTGTTGTAATACATGTAGGTATTTGCTTCCATCTTCTTTCGGCTAAAGCATGATAGTGTGAAGCAATGGATGCTTTTAGTGTGTTCAGTGGGGTGGAGACTGCCACCGCCTCTGCTATGTCTAGTGTCGAGCCCTTTCTTGCTAGCTCATCCGCTATCTCATTGCCCCGTATGTTCCTATGACCGGGAACCCATATCAGGGTAATTTCAAGCCAATGGCTGAGCAGTTTCAGCTCCTCTCTACACTGTAGGACCAGTTTGGATGAAATGTAGTTGGAGTCTAAGGCCTTAATAGCTGCTTGACTGTCTGAGAAGATAGCTATTCTTGCACCAACTTCCTTGTAGAGTTCTAGGGATTTGCATGCTTCTCTGATCGCTAAAAGTTCTGCCTGGAACACGGTGGCATAATCAGGAAGACGAATTGATTGAGATAGGTTGAGTGGCTCCGAATGGAAGCCAGCTCCCACACCACAGTTCATCTTAGAACCATCGGTATAAATTTCGATGTCGTATCTTCCAATCACCTCTCCTTTGCTCCACTCGGCTCTCGGTGGAAAACGTACCGTAAAGCCTTTCTTGAAGTTTAGGTCGGGGATTGTGTAGTCTGATCCGTTATTGAGCAGCGGGGGTCCCTGTAGGAGGATCTTACTGTGACCGTACGACCTTGTTGTCCAGTTTCCTATGTCTCTGAGTCTCACCGCGCTGCAAGTAGCTATTGTTTTAATGTGTAAATCTAATGGCAATAGATGTGTTAGTACATTGAGCGCTTCAGTGGGACTGGTGCTAAGCGCTCCTGTAGTTAAGATACACGCTGTTCTTTGTATCTTGTTCAGCTTAGTTTTGTTGTATTTCCTTTCTGTTGCAGGCCACCAAACCAGTGCCGCATATGTTAGTATTGGCCTTACAATGGCTGTGTAGGACCAGTTGGATAATTTTGGTTGGAGACCCCATTTTTTTCCCAACATTCTCTTACACGTGTAAAGTGTTATATTTGCTTTCTTTACCCTGTACTCTACGTTGGACTTCCAGCTGAGTTTGGGGTTCAGGATAACTCCTAGGTATTTTGCCTGTTTGGTTAGCGTGAGGCTGACGCCGTTTAGTTTTGGGAGATTAAAGTTTGGCACCTTGGTTTTCTTGGTGAATAGCATCAGTTCAGTTTTTCTCGGGTTTACACTTAAACCACAGTCCGTGGCCCAATTGCTGAGTAATACCAGAGCTCCTTCCATAATCTCACTGATTGTGGTTGGAAACATTCCTGAAACCATAAGCACTATGTCGTCCGCGTACGCCACCACTTTAATTCCCTTTCGGTTAAATTTGGTGAGGATGTTGTTGGCGACTAGTAACCACAGCAGAGGGGATAAGACCCCTCCCTGAGGGGTTCCCCTGTTGACAGAGCGTTTTATCGTACTGCTGCCTACCTCACCGATGATTATTCTAGTTTTGAGCATGTTCTCTATCCATTCGTTGAGACCTATGTCTGTGCCTAACATGTTAAGAGCCTCAATTATAGATCTTGTCGTAACATTGTTGAAGGCCCCCTCTATGTCGAGAAAAGCGACTAGTGAGTATTGCTTGTATTCTATGCTCCTCTCAATCGCACTTACAACCTCATGAAGAGCTGTCTCTGTGGACTTTCCTTTGAGATAGGCATGTTGAGATGGTGAGATCGTTGAGTCTGTAATCTTGCTATAAGGTAGTACGATGAATGAGTCATGACACATTTGTGCTAAACAATACGATACGTTCGGAATTCTGGCACAATCAGTCATGAAAATTGCGCCAACTCACATGCCAGTGCTTGTTGATGCATTTGTTTTTTTTTTTTCGTACAAAAACATATAACATAATCATACCACAGCCACCGTATTCACCGGATTGGGAACGTTTTTCGTGTTCTCAAAACAAAAAAGACTGATGAAATGACATATATTTGTCATAAGAGCTGGACATAGCGCTGGCACAAGTATAGTGTATCTAAGAGGGAAAGGAATTACTTTGAAAAGGGACAAAATACATAAATATTTATGAATAAGCAAATATTTTTTAAGAAAAATAAATACTCGCCTTGTTTTTAAACAAACGTTAATTCTCTATAATCAAACATAAATGGTTCTATTTTAGGAAAGCGAAGGTGCTGCATAAATACGATCTCTGGAACAGTAAACGAATCACCGTTATAATACAATTCCCTCAATCTCATATATTGTTTTGTTTTCTGATTTGAGAATATTAAAAAATTATTGGTTCACTTTTTTCGCTTTGCTCTTCTAACAACCATTTTTAATACATGGCGCTCACAGTTTTCCCCTCAATTGAGCTAATTTGAGGTTTTGTAAGAATACCGTTGTTGCATCAGTTAAGAGCAAAATTTCAATTGTGACAGAGAGGTATTTTGTGGCTTTGTTAGAACAGAGCGCATTCGTACTCGTATATGTATATTGTGGACATATATTTTGATTTTATTAACTATATCCGTAAATATTCTTCTCTAAAATCTTTCTCCTCTTGGCCTGAAAAAAAAGTTGAAACTTGATGGCCTTCGACAAATAATATCATTTACAAATCTGCATTTTTACTACCATTGTCTTGCTTAAGCTTCTTGGCAGGCCACCACTCAAGTCACTTCCACTCATTGCAGCAAATTGTTAAAAGTGTTGGCTTTTCATTATCTTTTTATTATGTGGTTCTAATGTAACTAGTATTGGAAAAACAATAACTAACTAACTACAATGATGTCATACAATTGACAATTAAAAAATTTTATTGATATATCATTAAGTATTTGGATGGAAAAGTAAACGGTGTTAGGTAAACAAATGCTCAGCTCTAATTGAATTACAATTGATAACTTATAAGTATTAATAATGAAATAATAAAATCATTTTTGCAATATTCCATAATTTTTCATCCAACTTTGAAAATTGTTCATCGAGGTTCTCCACCAATTCGTGGTCCTCATTTTGATTTATTCCTGCTATCTCCGACTGGCAACTACTTAAAAAAAATGGGATTTTCAAGATAGAAATATTGTCTGAGATTTACCGAGTGAGGCTTGGAAACAACAAATTCCTGAGCATACCTGACTAAAGTGACCAGATTTCCAAGTTCCATTTTAATACATGAAACGATGTAGAGTTTTTGTTTATAACGAAGTTTACCACATCGACGCTTCACTATTTATATACCAAATATGTACATAATGCAGTAGCGGCTAAATTAACCACATAATAAAATTTTATTTAATGGATGGTTCCAAACCATTTGCGCACAAGTACAAAGTTTGTATAAAAGGCATCGGAAACAGTTTTTTTTAAATATATTTATTTCAAATGTTGCTACAAACGCTTAAAATTGTTCAAATAATATGGCCCGAAGGCTCGACTCCCTGTTGGGCAGAATCCAGAACATCCTTAGGGGTACGCATGCAAACTTTTTTAACGGTACTAGTATTCCATTGTGGCATCTTTGAGAATAGGAGAACAGTCTGCTGTGCCTAGAAGCCTGCGTTAGGTGATCAGCCACAAATTGCCGCTGTCCAATCGCTCGCTGCATTTTGAGCTTGCGCCGAGTCTCTCGATAGCTTTCTGCGTCGTACAGCCACGTAACGTTTTTATCCAAACCCTGTAAATTTCAATATACAGTCACATCAAACATTTCACATAGTATCTGGAGTGTAAAACGTACATACATAAGTACTCGAACTTGGACAACACACTTGAGTATTTTCCACTTTCCAAAGTAACTTGAATTGTTTTAAAGTTATCTCAAATTGTCGCGAAACCCTTAAAATGAAGGCCACTTATTGCAAATATAAAACTAAAAAACATTCACAAGGAAAAAAAATATGAGAAGATAAGATTGAGAGTGCTAAAGCAAAAGCAGAGAGCAAGTTAATTCACTATCAGAATCTTCGGAGAGTTTTTCAAAACGTACAAAATATTATATGTGTATAAGTATGTATGTACATATTTAAAATGCAGAAACAAATGTTAACAGCTATGGAGCGAATATTTTCAATTTTATGAAATGTAAACAAATATAAGTACTTGCATACACACATACATACAATATTTCACAAGCTGTCCGATCGGCTGAGCAACATTTGCATTGTATTTTAAAAATGTATACGGTAACTTTCGATCAGTTCGACATTTGATTTCGACCGGTAAACAACAGAGAGACAGACAGATTGACACGAAGTGAAAAAATGTCTTAGAATAAAAACAATAATTATTCTTGCACATTGTTTTCAATTTATTTACTGATAATTACTATTTTCACAATGAAATTGCGATACATTCATATATTTATATATATCAAAATTTTGATTACTCAATTGGCGTAATGCGTGCAATAAATTTTATTCGCGAATCGCGGAAAGCAAAAAACATAAAAGAACGAAATAAAATAAAACAAAGAATTCACGGTGATCGCAAATTTACTCACTATAATTTGTCATTTGATGATTTGAAATTACTCGTGAAAAAGTGATAACCATAGCCGGCATAATTGGGTGACAAGTGAAGCAGCGCAAAAATTTATTAATGAATTTGTTAATTATGTATATGTGGACCATCAATTGCTTGAACGGCTCATTGACTACGCGACTTTGAACAAAACAAAACCGTTGGTGGTGTCCTTGAATATCTCTAATGGGCTTTGGTGTGCGCTCAAACCGCAGCTAATCGTTGTTGGGCTCGTTTTTTTTTCCTGACTTAAATAGGGGGTTTTCTCGGCACGCTTGAATTGATTTTTTTCTTAGAAATATTCATTTTATTTTTATCTGCATACATACAGACATATCTGTGTACAGAGAATTTTATATGGATCCATATATGCATATGTACGTATATGCGTGTATACATACAAATCGAAATGTACACCCACACTTGCGTAAGTTCGTGGGAACTAGTGCAAAGCATACGCTTTTATGTACGAATTCTTTTATGAAAGCTATGGCAAGAAATACGAGAAATACCATACTGTACTCAGTACTCAATTGGAGAGAGAGAGTTATATGAGATGCATCCTTCCAATGTACTCAAGAGTAGGCTTTTCAACACTTTGATTACGAATTTCAATACATGCAATGGACTAGAGAAACAATGAAGAAATCGAAAAGAGGAAAAACGAAATTCGATATTTCGTTAAATTCTCGAAATATCAAATTTCGAAAAAAAGGAACAAGTTAAGAGTATGCAACGTTTCGCTGAAATAAAATACGAAAAGAGATTTAATAATACTTGCTGATTATAACGGTACTAAAGCTTTTTGCTCTAATTAAAAATTGTGGAGATATCGAAGGTCAAAGCTCACTTTTACGTATTTTAAAAACGTGTTTTTCTGCAAAACTACTGCACCGTTTGCAAAATGTAGTACATTTTTAGAAAGGTAATTAAACCACCTTCCAATTTAAATACTTTCTAAGATTTTGAGTAAGTTTTCGGAAAAATTTATTTTTTTTTAAGTACGAAAAAAATTACATAAAACGATTTTTATTTCGTAAAATGCCATATTAACATAATGTAAATATATTTCCTAACAGCGATCGCTCCTTAACAGGCAATGGGGAAATTCTGAGTGTATTTCTGCAATGAAAAACCTCCTCTTATAAAATAAAAATGAAACCATTTGCCGTCCACAAATAGGAGGAGGAGCTCGGACAAACACCCAAAAGGGTACAAGCGTCCATTATATATGTGTATACATATATAATATAATTTCATTAAAAAATATTTTAAATTATCTTTCATTTAAAATATCATATACACATTTTACTTTCGACCGCTCCAATTAGTACAAACAACTATCTATCTAATTGGTTTCGAGCGAGACGATGCGTATTCTTTATTTACATATGTCTCAATTTTATCCCTTTTTTATATATTTTTCAGCAAACACAAGTCGATACGACAAAATAATAATTAGTATTTTTTTTTTAAATATATTTTTCTAGTAACCGAGTTATCGACATTCGAAAAAATCAATTGTTCCACTAATTTTAGGGAAGTTGCAAAAATTTTTTTCGTTATTCCGCATAATTTTCAAGTTACTGAAATTAAAATTTGTCTTACTGGTTTTTCGGAAATACGTAAATTTGAAAAACGTGCATTCCAATAAAATTCGAAGATACAAAACAGAAATTGGATTTTAACTACTTGCCTACTGAAATTTGAAAATTCTTTTATAAGGTTTTGTACTGCAGCAACTCAATTTTCCTGTTCCCTGAAGCAACTCAATTTGAGAAAGTTTGCTAATACGTGTAGAACTCAATAATATACATATATGATATTTGTATTAATTTATTTGCTTAATAATATTCTGCATATTTTGAACTTCAGATTCTGCTAAAATTTTAGGTCTCTGCATTGAGTATAAAACCGTAATCCGTAAAATTGTATTAAGGTATAGATCGCAGCCATTCTCTTCCTTTATCGACGCTAAGTGTTTTCTTTTAAAAGGGTTCTCATAAATGTATCCGTAATATTTCATGTATTCAGATATTTTCCATTGCAAATTAAGATGTGTATATGTATACATATATATTTATTTATGTACATACACTAACACCTCTCAGATGCTATGGGGAAATGAGGAAGTATGAAAGTTACATGCCATTTGCATTTATCCCAGAGTATTTGCAAATAAATGCATATGTATGTATATGTATATCGCAGAAAGCGGAATGTTTGGTAAAACAATTAGGGGAAAATTACAATGTTAACATACATTAACTATACATACTTATGCACATACAAGTAATACGCGCTCAGGTGTTATTGGCCTTACGAATTATAAGTCTCTCATCATCCCTGTACTATTGTACAGCGCAAAATTTTGCACGATAACATTCAGCTAGAGAAAGATTCTACAATACATTTTTTACTATTTTATTTTTATCATCTATAACTTTTTGTCATTTATATGCGATTTGTGTTCAATGCACTTTTCTTGAAGCAAGTACTTCTGCGAGAGGGAAAAATGCACCAACTACATTTTCTGGGGCTATTATTTATTTATTGTTTAATTATTGAAGGCTTTAAGGTATTGCATAGTGTTAAACCACAGCAGACAGTGACCCACAGTGCGTATACGTAATTTTTCCTACCTTCTTTTGTCTTCATGGTGAATGAGTTCTTGAATTTTTCACACTCTTCAAATACGCTTGTGATGCTCAGCGTACTGTGCAATGCTTCTATAATAAATTGTTTTTATAGGTACAAGTTTTTAGGATAACCTCAAGCGTTGAGGTAGCTATTGTTCGCCCGATTCTAGTGATACCTTTACAAGCCAGCTGTTGAGATTTTTTAATACCACTGTATAGATTTGTTTTCGTGCAAAAAGTATGCAGCGTTTATCAAAACGGATTTAATAAGAGACTGATTCACACTTTTTGTTTACTTACCTATTAGATGCATATTTTTCCCCGCTAGTTTTCGGTCAGTCCACAAGAATGTGCTTGTGCTTTTAATAATAGTTATATCCAAATGAATAATTCATGTCGGCTATTCGTAATGAGTGAGTCTCAGATATTTTAGTTGCTTGGAAAAATGTAATTTTTCTTTCAGTAGAACAGCCGTTATTATTTGAAGCCTATCTTCAATGAAAAAACTAACAAAAATAATGAAAAGCAAATGAAGCTTAAGAACCCTAAGAAGGTTGTTGATAAAAGTTGAAATGAAATATAAATTTTGGCTATGAAAAAATGGCTTTTGCGACCTATACCCAAGAACTAACATAAATTGCTTAGCCCAAACTCCCAGACATGCACATATGTATGTATATTGAAGTCATAAAAACAAAACGTCGAAAAAATTACTCTCTCAAGTAGAGAATTTTCACAATTATAATTTTTAATTAACTAGATTCATAACAGAAGTGAATTGATCGCATATTTGAACTGACACCTCCAATCACTGCATTCAATTAAATGTGCACAAGTATTCGTACATATTCATATCAAATTATAAACAGGTTTCTGTGATAAATTTCACTTTAATTAATCTCCATTACAAACTTGTTTTAAGCATTTAAATGAATTAATACTAAGGCTTGTGAAATTTTTATTGTCATTATATTTGCGCCCCTTATTGTAGTTCGAAATGCATTAATAGATATGCAGGTATGCATAGAATGTCCCTCTATGTCCGCCTATTAAGAGTGTTTATTTCAAAAATTATGATGTTTTTATTGTAATAACGGGAGTAAACATGGACATAACTCGGAATCTGATACACACTTGACTTCTTTCGACAACATTTTCGATAACATTTTGACAAAGCGTCATTCATTCCAAGCATATAAGACTCGCTGTGTTCCCTGTTGAGAAAAAGGCTAAGCAGCTGCTAATAGCAGAGAGAGTCCAGAGCATGGCGGGCGCTTTGGTCAACACACAATGAATGAGAAACACAGAATGTTTTGAGGCTCTCCAAAATGAATAAACCCCGCTTTTCGAATCGCTAAAAGAACCGAACTCGCAAAGATAAGACTGGGGAAATATTTACAGAGCACTGCAATAAGCCTCTGTGACTACGTAATGAATCTCTTTTCTTGTTACGCTTACATCGCCTTGACAAAGTGTTAGCTCAGTTTCGTCAATGGCACATCGAATATTATCTCTCAGTTCAGGCATGTTGGTGGTATATATGTACCTTTTCTTTCAAAAACCGACACAAAAAAAGTTAACAGCGCCAAATCGCATAATCTTGGTGACCAATTCCTGAGAGATAAAAACATTTTCCAATTGGTCTGCTAAACTCTTACTATTATGGTTGTGGATTTTAAAAAATTTCTTCATGACTAAAACTTATTATAATATTCACCTTTGGCTATCAAACCGCAACGCTCGGTCGTAATACAAAAGCTTGCCACTAAATTTAAAATATGTCTTAATGGGGCATTCATATAACAGCATTTGGATTCTTTAATGCCACATTAATTATAATTTGCAGTAGTTAGTTAACGTGCTTTCAGGAAGGAATTATTTATAATTGTAGGATGCATCTACATAGTTACTTTTACGAGATATGGCTATTAAATTACGAGGCTGGCGCTGCTAGAAGTACACACGCGCTAAAATTGAGCTCTGAAATCTTCTCTTTCGAATGCAGTACATCGCGCTTCTGTAGACAATTCTGTTAAGTCAGATCAATCGTTCTTTTCCTGTTAAAGAAACAGTAACAGTAACAGTAGAGCAATGAAATGCAATGGAAGCTATGAACCTGTTATCAAACTGTTAATCAGCATGACTATCTTAACATTCTTCTGTAAAGTCCGATCAATCGTTCTTTTCCTGTTAAAGAAACAGTGACAATAGAGTAATGAAATCCAATGGAAGCTATGGACCTGTTATCAAACTGTCAATCAGCATGACTATCTTAACATTCGTGCGGAAAGAATAAGGAAAAACAAATCGAATTGTGGAAGTATAAATTATAGATTCTCTACCAAGACAAAGTGTCTTTCTTTTATTTATTCCACTAAAAAATTACCATTTTTGTAAATTAAAAAAAAAAATTATTTTCTTTGAATACTGTAAAGACAGGTTTGCAAAAATTATAAATCTTCACATAGGGTGATTAATTTTGCATCAACTTGTACAAAGTTAGGCATAGTTCTCTAGCGATTTTCAATTTGAATGAAAGTAAGATTGAACTTAGCAAAGACGGGACTTGAAAGCGACCATTGGATATATAGTAAATTTTAAGAAAAAGTTAAGAATTTTATTTGTCATTGATTGACTAACTTTTTTCGCAATATTTTGCCTTAACCAACACGCATCCGTTATCTTAATGTGCTATAATAGATCAGCTGTAATTACCTTCAATTTATTGTCAATGAAATTTAAAAAAAAATACCTTTGTACATTCGCACTTTGTATATTTACATACATATCTACATTTGTAGGACTTAAGAACATTTTCTAATTAATTTATTATCAACAAGATCTAAGAATAGGTTGTGCAAAACAATTAAGTTCGAAATTTGTGCAAGTAAATTACTTTCAACACCTTTTAAAAAGTCATAAAAATAATTTAGTTTAGTGAGCAACAAAGTCATACTTCTGTATATGCACTCATACATACATGCATAGCTTTGCGTTCACAAACCTTTCTGTACAATATTTTTGAACTATGCAACAGGAGATACGTTATCAGTTTCAGTAAATAAACTCAATTGCTATTTTCATTAAAGAAAATAAGCACTTAAAAGCTTATTATAGCGTCAATGTTTTTATTGGACATGCTTTAAAATGTTTATTTCCTTCAGTAACAAAAAAGAAAAAAATTGCTTTACTTCAATTCATGTACAATTAGTTAGTTGTAGGGATTTCAAATCTAGTATTTTTAATGACGTTATCAACACTCTAATGGAAAAACAACTGAAGTACTGCCACTTACTGTCGAAATAATATTCACTAAGTTCGCCTTGATATATGCAACGAAGGCTATATTCCACAGTGGACAGTCGTATATTTGGTGTTTAAGGCATACGAGGTGTGGCTATTAAATAATGAAACGCTGATGCTCTACAACATTTTATGTGATTTCGCACAATTTTACTGCATTTGCTTCCGCCAGTACTGGACATTTTTTCCCCCCAGTTCCTGTGCTGGTGTGCCTCTTTCACTTACCGTTCCACTCCAAGTTTGTTTCTTTCAATGCAGATTGCACCTGTATGAAACAGATAGAAGTCGCATGGCACCAAATATGCCGAATAGTCTAAAATTGGGATAAGAACCTTTTAACAGACAATACGGAATATTCCGATGTGCGGGGCCGTTTCGGCCTTATACTTTCACTAAGTTCAGCAAGTACGTAAATGTATAATAGTATTTTAAAAGTTTTTGGCCTCTTTGTTATTGTCATGCATTTCTGATGTGGAAAAGCAACATTGTACTATATTTTATAAGTATATTGCTAGAAGCTGAAGGGTTGTCGTAAAATTCCATAACAAATTTGAGTGTAAAAGATCAGTTAGAATAGGCTTGATGAGTGCTTGGAAGATAATAATAGGTATAGGCTTTGTTAACGTTACTCAGGTAAAAGATTTTGAAGAAAATTTGGAGCCGGTTTAACCTTGGCCTTTAGAAACAACAAAACTGTGCGAGCTACCGGATTTTCGAAGATATATTTTTCTGTAATTTTCTAATGTAATGAGACGTTTTTCTTAGTCTCGCTTTCATGAGCCACACGATATGTTAACTCTTGATCTTGAAATATAATCTTTCAATATCAACCAATTGTTCCTTATGCGTTCGATAACGCTATTAAAAATAGGTATTATCACGCTATTAAAGATATTATATTAACATTTTAACGAGGGCACGAACTAGAAAATTTTGATTGAAATCTGATATATTAAGTATTTGAAATTCGGGAGGTTGTTTTAATCTTTTAGTTTGCTGCTAACCATCAGCTGTCAGCAAATCCCCTGCGATAAATAACAAACATATAACAATAAATTTGAACACTTCAACAATAAATAGCCTCGCTGATGGTCTCAATATACCGTTATCATCAAATCCCCTGTAGGCGTGTGAAGTGTTAGAAATGATAACGATTTTATGGCTGCCAATTTATTTTCCGCAGCAGATTTATTAGCGGCGCATGCTGAATTTGCTTTCGACAGGATATCTGTAAATTTTCGGGTATTTTTATGGAGGAAATAATTGAAAAATATATGCATATAACATAATATATGTATATAAAATATTAATCTCATAATAAATAAAATATAAAATATAAAATAAAATATAAATAATACATAAAACAAAATATAAAAATTATAATTAAAAAGTTTATTGCAAGTTTCAAATTGCAATTTTATAATAAAGTCATAAGTCAAAAACTTGTATCAAACTGTATTATTTAATTTATAAAGACAATTTTTTTTTATATTTTCCATCACATTCCGTTGTATAAAAAAACTAGGGTACAAGAGCATTAAAACGTTAAAAATAAAAATAAATAATATATTCCCTGAAATACACTCCATGGAATCTTATCAACATTTGCCACACCCCTGTTCTGTTTGTTTGCTTCTTTGCATCATATTTATTGGCATCATATTTTGTGCTTTCTTGTCATGCCATCCATATACAAGTTTCTTTCAATTACAAGCAAAAACGGATTAGGCATTAAAATCTAAACAAAACCAGTGCTGTTCCTAATTAATGCCAAAACTTATGGAGGTACGCCCATGCGCAAACCAGTCTTTAGTCTGCTTTCTCTGCGCAAGTATTTAATAAAGATATTTTATTCCGTGAACTTGCTTTAAAATCAAAAAAGGGGATCCCTACAAAATGCTGTATATCAAAATTCTTTTCGTACGAAATACTGTAAATTAACGTAACAAATTTCGGCAGTGACAAAATTCTGTATTTACAAAATTCTGTAAAAACAAAATTCTGTACTGTCTTAAAAAAATTCCGTATTGACAAAATTGTGTATTGACGAAATTCTGCACTGACGAAATTCTGTACTGACGAAATTCTGTATTAACAAAATTCTGTATTGAAACAATTTTGTGTTGACAAAAGTCAACGAAAAAAGGAGCTCTACGCAAAAATACGGTGGATTGCGTAGCCGGAGTCGGACTGATGAGGGTTATTTTTTTGAAGCGCGGCCGAAGGGCGCCCACGCGAAAAAGAGTTCTACGCAAAAATACGGTGGATTGCGTTGCCGGAGTCGGACTGATGAGGGTTATTTTTTTGAAGCGCGGCCGAAGGCCGCTCACGCGAAAAAGAGTTCTACGCAAAAATACGGTGGATTCTATCGAAACTGAAGAAAAAAAGTGCGCACTTTTTTTGTAAAATTTGTTGAATTTCTTATCATTTACTTACAGCATTTCGTCAATACAGCATTTCGGCAATACAGAATATTTTTTACAGAATTTTGAAATACAGAATTTCGTATACAGAATTCTATAATACAGAATTCTGAAATACAGAATTTTGTATACAGCATTTTGTAAACAGAATATTGTATCATACAGCATTACGTACCCAACCCTCAAAAAAGGTCAACTTGATCAATAATGGGATATATTTGGTTAAATTAGTTTGCATACAAAACACAAAATGCAGTCATTTGCAACGCAAAAACTATTGAACTATTTAATTCACTGCCACCGAACGGCACATGCTATCAACCTATTGGAAGCCATGCACAAATCCACTCAACTATGGCGACGGCCTATATTTCTCCTATTTCCAACAAATGTAATATGAGACAGCAGACAATATCCTATTTCCGTCGAGCCTTAATGGCATTTACATAAATGCCCAAATTCTCATGCAGTTGTGGTTATATCACAGCTCGCGTACTCTCTTTCGGAACAGAGTGAAATCAAACTTGCTGGCCCAGCACAAAATGTTATGATAACAGCGATAGGCGCTGTTACTATGCAAACAAAAGTGAGATCGTTAAGTTAAATGTATGTGGCAGAATTTTCGTGCAGAAAAATACCTCTTCTTATATTTTTAACAAAAATATAAAATTATATGCATATACTTTCTGTAATAAAGTAAATAGGTAATCCCACTATTCAGAAATACACAAAAAACACTAAACAAAACAAATCAAAACACGAAACAGATGGTTCGCTTTACCTCGAAATACAACAAATTTTAACTTAACAGAGCTCTTTGCTGCAGTGCAGTTGCTAGAGAATTTTAATGAAGTTCACTCGGAAGTAAATTACACACACACAACCTGCGTGATAATCTTTTGTGAAAGATGCTTGAAGGGAAGATCTAAACTTACACAACTCAGCCAGATTTACTTTGATTGCATTTATTTAGAGCGTCTTGAAAGCAAAACAATATGCACAAGTACATTGATAAACAAACCATGCCGTTTGTTAAATTAGCCTGTTTAATAAAATTATCTGAATAAATACAATTTTTATTATTGCAAATATTTTTTTTTGTTGTGCCTCTAAACGAGTTAAGCAATTTAAAATTAGCAAACATGTAGCTTTGCATGTATTAAACTTAATGAAGTTATACACATATGCATGTATGTATGTATTTATGTACATATATACAATCGCACATTAATTCATATCTGAGTCTGGATGTTCTGGATTATTAACACAATTTGTGGCAATAATTAATGACGTAAGATCCTTCAAAAATTGTAACTGACTTGTACGAGTGGTATTTTAGGAAGATGAAAAAATACAGCATCGAAACAAAAATAACAAAAGTGTGCACTGTTAATCATATTAATCATACAAAAGGTTAACCGTTTAATTGATGAAAATTTTTCGTTTCTCTGTTTTTCATTTATTTCATACACAGCTCCGTTGATGATGCCCAATAGTAAGTACAAAAATAAAATATTTCAACAATAGGCAATAATTTTATATGAAAAGCGTCGATAAGGTGAACGAATTCGCCGAGGTCTGCAGCTGTGGGTAGCAAAAAACAAACATTTAAAGTTAAAAGAAAGGAATTTTATAAGTGCAAACTGCAAATTTATGCGCTGAAATGTATTATCACATATTTACAGTTAGCTATTGCCAGCGCCCTGATTAAGAATTCCCTGGCACTTAAGTACAACTAAAGTCCCGAGCGTTTCATTACCAATTTAAGGCAAAATGGTGTTGTCAAAACGATTTAATGGTGTCAAGTGTTTAGAAATCACAGATAGCACCGTTTTAAAAAACATACATACATACATATATAATATAAATGTATCTACTTAGATACTTACATATATATATGTATGTATGTATATATAAGGTGCTAGTACCCTTACACAAAGAGCTTCGCCCATCAACGCCTAGTACAGCTGATAACTCAAACCACCCATTTGCATATGTATGTATGCATCCATACATATCTATATGGTATAAACGGCCACCCCGTGCGCGCAAAAAACTTACACATACATACATGCAATGTATAAATAAATAAATCGCGCAAATTTATCAAAAAAAAGTACCGTTTTCAAATACATGTACATAACTACTTACACGTGCAAGCCATTTATACATGAACACTGTTTGAAAAAAGTTTTCGTCTAAAGTTGATGTCGAAATTTTTTGAAAAGGATGTGCAGTGTGCATAACGGGCATGTCTTCTGAGTATTTTCCTAATTTTTTTTTTGTTCTCTTACTCTAACTATTTGAAATGTTTCATGTGAATTTGTAAAATTCCACCCTTTTTGGTAAATTCATGCTTATTATTGATAAGCACATTTTTATTCTTGCCCTTTTTTAAATTTAATTTGTAAGGAATATTAAAATTAAAAGCGAATTTTTAAAATTTTTATTTAATAAAATATTTACTAAACTGCAAAAACATTTATTCAAATAAAAAATTTAAATTTTTGAAGTTATTTTGAATTTTAAAATTATAATATATAAATCCGTCGTCATATTTGATTTGAATTTCAAATGGTTGATAATGAGCTTCAAAGAGTTATTACGCATATTAATTTGTAAAACTTGCCTCTGGTAAAAGTTTATCGAAAATGATTACCCATATTCTTACTAGGAACCGCGCAGTGCAGTCTAGCATGCCTTTTTTATTGGGTTTGAACCCGAGTGAAAGTAAAAGTTTGCAACTTTCCCAAATACCTCTAAAAATATTTCTCTAATCTTAACTTGTTGATCCAATTCATGTACATTCTGTTTAAAAAACAATCTAGAATTTTTAGAGAAAATCTTAGGAAATAAATAAAAATTATAGCATACGTCCATTTGAAGTAAGTTTGTACCTTCTGTTTTAAAAACGATCCGGATCAAAAAAAAAATATTCCCAAAAAAAAGTTAAGTAATAGCATACGTCCATTTGAAGTAACTTTGAGAAAAGACAATTGAAAGAAATGTTACCGATTTCCCCCATTCTTCCATCCATCTTTTCCATCTGATACATATTTTCTATCGATTCTTCGCCATAAATGAATCGTCACCAAAAAGTAATTTAATATTACACTTCTACTGACTCACGTTAACATTGTAGTTTCAACGAAATTTTGACTTATACCTTTTTCCACCGTTAGTATTCAAATATTGAATATTGTGCTTCTCAGTCAATAAATCTTTTAATTAACAAATTTGTTTCATATTTTTTTATTTTTACAAAAAAAAATCAAGTTTTTAATATGTTTGCCAACATTCTATTTTTTGTTTGAAACATTTTTTTTTATGAAATTGACATTTTTGATTTCAAATATGGCTTTTGATGTATTTTTTAGAAAAAAGTTTTTCCCCAAATTTTTACGCTGAAAGCATATAATTATGTATATCAAAAAAGAAAGAGTGTTTGATTATATTTACAATTTTTTTTTGAATCGTTAAACAATTTTAAAAAGAAGTTTTTTTTTAATTTTTCGAAGATCTGATGGTTGGAGCCTATAGCACCGGTAATTTAATTTAGAGCAAAAAGATGATATGCTATGTAAATAGGTAGAATAAGCGGATCTCGCCCAATATTTTTATGCTGTTAGTTATTTACACATATCAATTTTAAACAATTTTTTACTAAAGGTCCTATTGCGAACTTCGCTGGCCCATATCTCGATTTCGGAGGCTAACTTCAAAAATCGGAGAAATTGATTTTTACTTTTCACCGAAGCTCTTAAAAATATTAGTTTAGTCTAGCTATTTATTAAACCACACAAAGAAATTATGTATATAGCTTAAAGTTGCAAAGTTTTAAAAAACTCAAACAATTTTTTTAATCCAAAATTCAAAATTTCAAACCTTCATCAGAATTTTTAGAGAAATGTTGTGTATGAAAATTTGTTGCCCATTTAATTTTCATAACAAAAAAAATTTAGGTGCTATCTATGCATTTTCTTCTCTATAAAAAACTAATGCTCGATTTCTTTTATAATAAAAATTTACTTCAAATCAGAAACTAAACATTATCTCTTCCTTGATTTTTCTTTTTTGATTTTTCTACCATTGATTTTTTTTTTTTTTTTTTTTGCATCGATGCTATGCATTTTCTTCCACATAACTATTACTCGTTTTTTTTATAACAAAAACTTAATTAAAATTATAAACTAAATATCATATTATCTATTCATTGTACGAAGAGTTTTGCTGACTAGTGTACCTACAAACAAATTACCGTGTGCATTTCACCCAACGCTCTGTCATGATCCCGACGCATTGCATAACTACTAATACTCTAAATAAAAACAAGAGCCGTGTGCCTGCGCGCCGTTGACAATATTCAAATACCGTTCACTGTTTTATATTTGTAGTTAAACGAAAATAGTCACCACAATTACTTCCTGAGCCGAAGTAAAATTAAATGTAATGCCACATACATATCAGTACAAATATAAAGCAAAGGTATGCACATACATACATATGCACATAAGTATGTGTGAAAATGCACATCTGTCCCATGCTAAGCGAAACACTTGTATGACGACTTACGGTACTTTCGCAATTACCGATTAAATTCGCTAGTGATCAGTTTAAAAATAGAAAGAAAAAATCGAGCCCACCGAGCACAGCTTGCAAACAGGCACAAACAAACATACATATAGATCGTTTGTAAATACTGTATATAGAGTGTATTCTTGATGCATTAGTATCTACTTACATTTGTGCGACAATATACTCGTATGCCCTGCAGGGAAAACGGGAACTAGGGATTTCAATATCTAATCCAAAACAAGAGATATTTCGGCAATTGGGGTCTTTAGCTTAATATTGGTTCAATTATCAAATACCTGTTAATGTGACAATACACATAATAGGCCTCTTTTATTCGCCTCTTCTCCGGTCGACTAACTTGACGAAAAATTTGCTTGTGAAAGCAGCAACAAAGTTATCGAGTAAGAAAGGGACTACGATACGTTGGTGAGTGTGAGCACCATTAATATAGTTTGCTTATCCTGCGAGGAAAATCCTTAACTAATGATTAAAATATTATTATTTTAAATATTGCTGTAAAAGAACTGGCGTAATGTTGACTAGACTTTTACTAGTGGAAAAGGGACCAGGGTTAGCCTTTTACCATTTTTACAAAGAATCCCATAATATGTCAAAATATCTAGTTCAAAACTATTTCTCTTTCGATAGTCTTCGATGAAGACTAGTCTGATGTTGACTAGATTTTTACTAGCGGAAAGGGGACCAGATTGGATTACATTAACTAAATAGTTGCTTTGTGATAACTAGAAACTAGCACGCGGCTTTCAAAAAAAATGAGTAGTGGCACTAGTTATAATATTTTGAAATCAGCACTTCGTCGTGTGATCTGGGAGAAGCAATGCCGAACCAACCACGATGTACAGAATGCGGAAGTGGGATCAACATTAAACCTTTAATCGGCAAGAATGATAGAGAAAGAGGTTGCGCCTTCCGAATTCGCTGTGCCGTAAGAGTCCATGATTAAACAAACAAAAGAAAGGGGAATCACTTGTATGTGAAGAAGAAGAGTAGGGAAAGCAATGGGAACAACGAAACATAAGAAATTATACGCACACACACATACTTTCTTGATACGGCGTATTCAATATAAAAATGCAAACACACTGCATTTGGAGGCTTTATATTAATTTATGATTTCACAATTTAACAGACGGCACTTCGTTTTCATTAGTTTGTTTAGTGTTTAAATCTCACAAATCACAATATAACCAAGCTGCTCACTGAATTTTTGCAAGCATATAATTACAACTCCTTTTGTTTCTTTTTTTCGTTTATTTTGTACTGGGAAGGGGGCTGACGTCAGACTCGTCAAAATCGCGAAAAATAAAGTAACTGTTTTGTTAAGGCACCACCTAGTATACTCAATTCGCCTTGGGTAATCGGCTTTCAGCGATTTTGAAAGGATCAGCTGATTTGCTGCCGTAACCGGAGTTGCATGATAGCGATTTGTTTACGAAAAAACTGAGATTGTGTTGGTGATATATAAAAATAATCAACACAGCCTCCAACACAGCTATGTTCTTGTCGTCTGAACAACGACTGATTGTAATGTGTGAAATTAGCGGGCAGTATTTCGCTGCCGAATTTCCAGTGACGGGGCAGCCGAAGTTACTCTCACAATTTTGCTTCGGATGGCCAAACCTGGTAATCTATCATTCTTGTGAACTAACTATTATAGTAAGCCCCTGTTTTTACCTGCAGGGTAGCTAATAAGTAGCCTTAACTTTCGGAACGCTTAATCGTAGTCTTCAATTTTCGCACAAATACACGCCCGTTTGTATGTATGTGTGTCCTATATATGATATATGACGCCGCAAACACGCCAACGCGCCACTCTACTAATATGAGACACTTACGTGCACATACACGAGTATTGCCGTAATCCACAAATAAATAGTTCAGAAACGCTTTAGAATGGATCATTCACAAGCTGGCCATTACTTCCGACATTTGCGGCGCGTCCAGTGGAAGTCTCCGGCTTTTCGCAAAAAAGTCTCGTTACGCACACGTATTACACGCACAATATCCGCGTCCGCCATCTGGCATACTAAACGTTTACAACAATAAATATGCATACGCAAAAGTGAAAAAATGTAAATAAAATTGAAATTGAAAAATAAAGGAAATATGTGCCTTAAATATTTTAAAGTGATTTAAGGAAACGATTTCTCATTTGTTTCTACGAAAAATAAACTTGTTTTCCACTTCCTTAGTAACAGTATTTCTCAAGGTCAATTCGACAAACCGAAATCGAAATCACAACCAGCGATCTTACTTATACAAATACAAAAACAAAAACTTCAACAAATTTTGCCAAAAGTATTATTTTCATGTAAATTTAAATGAACAACGTTTACACAAAGCCAAGTCAATAGCTACGCACATAGGTACATACATACATATTTATGTATGTGCATTTATTAAAATAAAATTTTACTAAAATTAAATAAGAAGTAAAAATAGTGATGAAGTCAATTTTAAGTTCGCGCTTCCTTCCATTTGGGGCGTTTGTCGTTCTGAACCTTTGCGTTCGCTCCAACATCGCGCGCACCATTTTCAGCACCGGCAATGCGATACAAAGTAATCTGTACGAGTACAATTATTCAGAGCCTGTAACCTGGTAAGTGGAAAAAATAAGAAAAGAAAACGCCCACACAGAAAATATATTATATCTATAGGCATTTTGATGACCCAAAACAAAAAAAAAATCTCTTTTGCTGTCGCCGAATTTTTTCTAATGCCAAAAATATGATGCACCTATTTTTATATTTTTTTTTAATTTTTAGTTTAATATATACCTTTGAAAAATTTAAATTATACAACGCTTTGAAAATTATCAATGAATTCTGTAAATTTGGTACACAATTTTTACAAATTGGCATTATTTAATTTCCCTTCACAAATCTTCAATAAGCAATTTAAACTACTTTTCTATATGAATCCTAAAAAAACTACAACTTTCTAGGCATGATAAAAAGGTATTAACTATCAATAATAAATTGTTTAAGTATTTTAAAAAATAGAATACATTATTTTGTTATTAAAAATTGCTTAGGCCAAAAATAAATTATTAAAGTTTTTTGAATATTAAAATTTTTAGTATTAATATATTATATTTGACTTTTTAAATAAAACATAGGGTATCCTTTTTTGGACATTAGTGAAGAGAAATTAAAAGAGAATATTAAATATTATCAATCTGTAAGCATTTTATAACTTGGCCAAAATAGCGTAAGCGGTTATCGCGCCAATCAAGAAGTAGAAAAATTTTATACCAAATTTACGGAAAAGCGCATTTTTACTATGTCATTTCAATACAAAGCATTGGCGTTACGAGTAAATATTAATAAAAAATAAGAAAATTTTAAAATTGATGTAAAAAAAAATTTAACCAAAGGTAGTTAGTACCACCAAAAAAAATATATATATGTATATATATTTTTTCTTGCGATTATCCTAATACACAGTGTCGCAAAATTCATCATCCTATCGGAAGATTTATTAATTTTCGAAATGCAGGTATACAAGTAGACAAGCAATCGAGCGGGAGTATATGTGAGCATTCAAACTCACAATACATACAACGATACAAGTATGGGGTGCAAATTTAACCCACCGTTGGACACCTTTTTTAAAAATACCTTCGATTGGCACCGGGTCTGGCCCTTTTTCTCGTCCTATTCGAGGATCCTTTTAAAAATGTTATATCCATTAATCGATAGAAAATTAAATTTTAGGAAGCTACCTGAAAGCTCAAGTCGTTAGCTGTAATGGATATATGTTAAATGCACAGCCAAAGTCGGAAACAATTAACGTCCAAAACCTGGCCCGACCTGGATGCCCAACGGAGGGTTAATCACCCTGTCGGAAGAGCGTAAAGGACAAAATAAAGATTTCCACCACTTAAAATGATTTTTTTTTTTGTTTTTTGTATTTAGTAAAAACATTTTCAAAATCAAACTGGATGCTAAATTTTGCACCACCTTGTATATGTACATCTTGAATAGGAATATGTATAACGATTTTATATTCGAACACAAACGTTTAATTTTTTTTCATAGAGAAAGTAATGTTTTGAAAAATTACTGCCAGAACTCTAAGTTGGTGACAGCAACTTTAAGAGCGCTTGTTTTAATTTTTTGGTCGTAATAATCGTTCCACCAGACAGGCACTGCGTGATATAGTGGATAAATTGCGTTAACATATTCGCAATTAAATGCTATTGTGTTAGTGAGCCAACGCACCGGTCGGATTATCGTAAATATGGCAGCTTTAAGGGCTTCACTTCAAAATCACGCATAGTACTTAGTGCGAGTTTGGCTTTCGAAGCATAATAATAAATACATAGATAGATGCATATGTATATAGGCAATCGAGTGTAGCAGAAGCAACACAGAAACATAACCCCTTACTGCTTACGAAATCATGAAAACGTCCGCCTAATGCTGAATGCTAAAACATAATTCGTTGACGAATTTCTTATGCTTTCTACTGAATAGGAGTTAAAGTGGTGCAATCTCTGTATATACCTTTGTCCGGCATCCGGCAATCTGTCTTAGTGGACAGACAGATCTAAGCATTCAGTCGATTTTGAGCGATTAGGTAACCAAGAATCAACGTATTGTCAGCCTTGGCTATCGACTTTAGACCGTTTTTTTAACCAACCTCTGTAATTTTAGTTGCTTAGAATTAAGTCGTTTTCATACTATTAAATTCATGATCGACATCCCGATAAAGTGAGACTCTCTTTCGGACATCATCTAATTTCATTGCGCCATAATCTCGTTCTAAAATTTCACTTTATGGGCAGCGTGCAACATTGGTTTTATATTTTAACAATATTAGTACACCCTGCAAAAAAATTGAAAATGATCAAAAATATTTCGCTTGAATGCAAGCTGATAAAGTCCGCTTTCAAATTAAATAACAACGTTTTCTCTATTGGGCTTTCTATTTAAATTTTATGAAATTATATTTTTTTAAAGTACTGTCAGGTAAGCAGTAAAAGTGCTCAGATCAACCAAATAAGTTTCATCAGACTCCTGAACTATGGAATCAAGGAATCTTTAGGAACTTACTTTTTCTCTTTGAGTTAAGCCAGTGAATGACAAATTGAGTCTCCTTTTATCTTCATTGAATACCCCAAAAAAGATCAGATTTAAGCAAATATCTAACTCCAGTAGATCTCTACTTTTTCTCAGGAATAGTTAGACCACTGGTTTTACGGCTCACCCCGAACTCTTCTTATTCTAAGTATTCATCGCAGCTCAAAGTGCAATCAGGTTAAAGGAGGTTGGCCTCTGGAGGCAATCTCTCAAGGGACATGGTAGCATTTTCGGGCAGTTAACACCGCATTTCTCCGAACTTCGAACAGATCTCTCTATCTGCAAACTAAAATTCGATGGTCGTGCTAGGGCAATCTTTCCAAATTGGCAGGATTGGATCGAGGGGAAAATCTACACCGAAACTTGCACTTCTGTCTTCACTGACGGTTCCAAGATGGAATCGGGTGTCGGAGCAGGGGTTTTCTCTAAATCAGCCAATTTATCTATCTTCTCTAAACTGCCGAAAGCTGCTAGTGTTTTTCAGGCAAGACTTTTGCAGGCATGCAAAATGCTTAGGGAACGCGGGAGGGAGGGAGATATTGACATTTTCTTCGATAGTCAAGTCGCGATCAAGACCATGGCGTCGGCAGAACGAAACTAGTAAACTCCTGTAAGGAGGAGATCAAATTTCTTGGGTGTGCAAGTAACATTTCTCTAATCTGGGTTCCAGGACATAGCTTGCCAGGAAGGGGACTGAATTGGCCTCAGAGACCTCTTAAACAGTCTTCGGCATCCCCCTGGCTGTTAAAGAAGAACTGCACAAATTATTTCTCCTCCTGTGCTATTTCGGAAACCCTTTGGCCCCAGTACAATATACGGAGGACTCAGAAGGTCCCTTGGACTCCACGCCATTCAATTTCAAAACTCGTAGCTGTGTTTACCGGTCACTGGACGATCTAGGAGCTAGGGTTACCATTTAACCCCCATTGCTAAAGCTGTGGGGACCTTTCAGAGAATGTTGAGCACTTTCTCTGTAATTGTCCGGGTTTGGCAGCTAAACGATTAAGACCACTGGACGCTCCTTTCTTCGACAGCCTGGGGCAGTGCGCCAACTTAAATCCCATCAATCTTCTCCATTACATCAACAGCTCTGGCTGGCTGTAGATATCGGCCTGTTGGAGGTCTCCTAATGGTATCAAAACGGCGCTTTAGTGTTACTTGAGGAATGCCAAGACTGGCATTTTAACCATTTAATCTACCTACGTAAAGTATTAATCATCTGGCTCAGAAGAGTTTTGAAGGTGTTATCAAACCTGCGACCCATTTTGAAGGGTACTAAGATGCATAACTTTTCATTCAAAAGTACACAGTTTCAAAAGCCCAGAGACGAAACACCATTTGGTAGAAAATGTTTTTTCGCCTCCCCGAAAGTCTGCCACAAAATAAAACTCCTCTTAAAATACCATAAAACGCTCGATGGCGGTATAAAACTGTACGCCCCTCCATTTGTAGAACAACGCCAAGACGTACGCCACAAATCGGAGAAGCGGATCAGTTAAACATTAAAAAACGGTGCCGCGAGCGAAATCTTAATAAAATGGCTACAAAAATTAAATCCCAAAAATGGTTTCTGTTAAACTGCAACCGCTTCCTTTTTTGCCGCAAATT
>JAYXIM010027742.1:0-47657 GCA_037575425.1 Anastrepha fraterculus
ATCAAGATATAGGCCTTCAAAGTTCAAAATTAACCTATGGCAGAAACTTCTTTTCAACAATTTATTTTAAAGTATATGAATAACTAAAAATGGTAAAAATGTGGACGTGGTCTATATTTTCTTCTTATTTAAATGACATGAAGCTTTTTTTGTGTAAACTTATATTAAAGGTGCTGTGAAAGGTCTAAAGTCAGAGTCAACATTTTTTTAAATATTAGATTTCACTTTCCGCAAATTTGGCCTTTGAAAACTAAACAAAAAATGTACTGGTGCAATACCAAGAAAAAAAATTCATTTTGCCGCTATGTTGGGTTTCTAACCAAAAAAGACTTCAGCGGTTCTGCAATTCACGAGCTATTTGTACTATATTAAAACAAATTCGTTTCTAAATAAAATTAAAGTATTTTTTCAGTTCAGAAAAATAGTGAAAATATTTTTGCGTCATACTTTCGGTATCTACTACTCTTCAGAGCTTTAAACATTTCTCCAATATTTTTGTTCTATTTTATAAAAATCTGTTTTTGATAATTCCTGCAGAGTAGCCGACAACTACCATCTACTATAAATACACACACACACACACACAACCATACTACGAAATTGACTTTTTCATGCTTTGATTTATTTTAGTCCATTGCCTATAGTGTGAAAAGTATGCGAATATTATTGCTGACACAGTGCTTTGATGGCGTTTTATGGCTGGATGAATAGACGACATGAAAAATTCACAAGCCTACAATAAATAAGGACCTGCATGTATAAAAATATTTAATAAATAAAAAATTCCTGAAATAAAGTGCAAGCTAACACAAAACTGGAAATTAAAAAAAATTGGCCTTGCAGCAAAAATACTACACACCTACACATGAACACACACCTACATATACATGCAATGTAGATGCATATGAAACACATACACATACCGATGGGTTGCTTGTCATGCATTTTCGTAAAAAAAATTTTCACAAATATTTATATGCAGCAGCATGAAGTTTTGCATGTGAATAATTTTTTGATTTTTGATATTAAGTTTGTTGA
This sequence comes from Anastrepha fraterculus, assembly GCA_037575425.1. NCBI lineage: Eukaryota > Metazoa > Arthropoda > Insecta > Diptera > Tephritidae > Anastrepha > Anastrepha fraterculus. The sequence continues at coordinate 1,039 of JAYXIM010027742.1, forward strand.
TTTTTATGCTTTATCAAAAATGCGCAATCGATTGTAAACAAAATCAGTCTAATAACTTTACGGTATTAGTTGCAAGGATTTTCTCATCAGTTAAGTAGAATATTTCGCCAATTTTATGAATGCAACATGCCGCGCTATTTTATGAACTGCCGCAAGTTGTTGAAAATTTTATAAAGCAACCAGCGAATTTCGGTTATAAATTTCCAGCAAGTGCTGCTCATTGGTATCATTTTGAATATAATTTATATGCATATGCGGAAAATATGCGCTTACAAGCTTCAAACTTCAACAACTCGACAACTTACAATATAAAGTCCTAAAATATGTGTAGGGGCTAATAACTATGCACGGAGTGTCTCGATTTGCACACAACTTTTGACGTTTTCAAGCGAATTTCTGCTGTGCGGTTTTTTTGATAAGATTTGCATAAAATTACAAAAGAGACGTGTCTAAGAGCCAAAAGGTGTCAAAAAGCATAGCATTTTCTTGAAAACTGCAGGAAATCAAAAATGATTGAAACGATTGGATTAACTTTTTTTGCTCTAAAACTTTGAAATATCTACTACTTTCTCTATGCATTAATCAAATTCATCAATATTGCCTAATAAAATTTGAAAAACAAAAAGAAAATTAAAAACAAAATGCTGTTTGATTGTATGCTTCCACTAAGTAGGAATAAATGGGCAAAGTTAAAATAAGAAATATGTATATACTCTTTAATTTCTATACCTGCTGTTTTGTTATTATGCTCTTCAGCAATTTTTCGCATATAATTTGGCTGAATGGTACAGCAGCTCATGCCAGGTATTTGCTAGTTTTACCATAAGTATAAAATCAGTGAGCAAATTATGTCACCTTTTTACTGAAGTATCACATTTTGCCAGGTTTTTCTTTTAGGGGTCGCATCGACTTCGTTTCGAAACCATTCCTCATAGTTCAAAAGAGTTTAATACCATCGTCCGAAACCAGTCGCTATTGACAGCCAGCGCAGCTTCTTGCGTATCTTCGAAAATATAAGAGCCGATCAAATCGTCGAACCAAAATTAAAAAGGTCAGCCCAAACCGTGCTTTTTTCGAGGAGCCAATGCAACTGATTAATCTGCCTTAGATTTAGCTTACTTACAAAGCTATTTTAACAGGAATCAAAGACGAGACGGAAATTTTTTCAAATAATTCCGTGTTTTAATTAAAATTTATTAAAAAAAAATTATTGAAAACTTCGCCTCTCAAACATATTTTTATAAATAAACCTTTCTTTTTTCAACTAAACAACTTCAGCGTAACACACTTATCACAATATTTAAATCAATTTTAAATCAACTTATTGCATTTATTTCCGTTTACAAATAATTAGGTGGAAACGTCACTCAAAAATATTTGTATTTTAAAGTTTTCTCAGCCTCGTTCCTCCCGTATTCAAATTCGAATATAAAATATAGTTTATTAAATAGTTTTTATTTTTTCAAAAAAAATTAGGTGGCAACACCCCATTAATTTCTGTTAACGATTCTTTAACTCCTTTCGGCTGATTTTTAATTTAGTACTTAATTCAATGACAGCTTAAATTTACATTTCGAAAATAAATATTAGGTGGCAACACCACATCAATCAATTTTTGTTAACGATTCTTTAACTCCTTTCGTCTGATTCTTAATTTAGTATTTAACTCAATGACAGCTTAAATTTACATGTTGAGAATAAATATTAGGTGGCAACACCACATCAAGCAATTTTGGTTAACGATTCTTTAACTCCTTTCGTCTGATTTTTAATTTAGTACTTAATTCAATGACAGCTTAAATTTACATTTTGGAATAAATATTAGGTGGCAGCACCACATCAAGCAATTTTGTTTAACGATTCTTTAACTCCTTTCGTCTGATTTTTAATTTAGTACTTAATTCAATGACAGCTTAAATTTACATTTTGGAATAAATATTAGGTGGCAGCACCACATCAAGCAATTTTGTTTAACGATTCTTTAACTCCTTTCGTCTGATTTTTAATTTAGTACTTAATTCAATGACAGCTTAAATTTACATTTTGGAATAAATATTAGGTGGCAGCACCACATCAAGCAATTTTGTTTAACGATTCTTTAACTCCTTTCGTCTGATTTTTAATTTAGTACTTAATTCAATGACAGCTTAAATTTACATTTTGGAATAAATATTAGGTGGCAGCACCACATCAAGCAACTTCTGTTTAATTTAGTATTTATGTAATTCAATGACAGCTTAAATTTACATTTTGAGAATAAAAATTAGTTGGCAATGGCATAAAAAAAAAATTGTTCTTGATAAGAGATTTCTCTAATTCTCTCATGAGTATCACATGTTGTAAATTCTTATTTGTTTAAATAAATTATAAATTGAATTAATAATAAGTGGCAACACTCTAACCATTAGCAATCAATTAGCTTTTAAATAAAGTGAAATCATATATAAATCGGTGTTTATCTATGACTCTGCAGCCGAATGGGTTGGTGCGTGACTACCATTCGGAATTCAGAGAATTCCGTAAAAGACTAAAGTGAAGAAAAGTTTTTTTTAATAACGGTCGACCCCCGGCCGGCTATGGCAAAAGTGGCCATAAAAAAGCTCCTCATAAAAATATCTGCCATTCGGAATTGGCTTGGAACTGTAGGTCCCTCCATTTGTGGAACAACATCAAGACGCACGACACAAATAGAAGGAGGAGCTCGGCCAAACACCCAAAAAGGGTGTACGCGCCAATTATATATATTTATATCTATGACTCCTTCCGCGACTTAAGCAAATACATTTCTTGGCTGCCAAATAGTTTTCTTATTCTTAGTTCATATATCTTGTCATTTACTTTTATTACTGTATAAAATTATTATTTAAAAATTATTTTTTTATTTATGAATAAAATTGGCTCACAGCACAATTTTATGGACTTTAACCATAGAGCCACTTAGCGAAAAATTTAATATATCTACATTTGAAATTAATATCTGTATACATATAATATTTTGAATATGAAACCAATATGAGCATAAATAAAATTTTTTGGAATATCTCGAAGCCAGCGCCATCTAGCGGCTTCTATTGTACAAACTATTTCTTATTAGACAACTAATTTTTACATAATTCGGATGTGAACCAATTTGTACTATAAATGTGATTTCTATATTGGTGTATTTAAACTCCATCCTCGCGTTGACATAAACAGACTTACAAGCCTTTCAAGTATTCACGCAGGCAAATTTTAATACTTAACCAAGTGCTTTAAGGGTATAAAGTAAATTAAACCTTCTGTGTGCTCGATATCATGCTGCTCTACGTAGAAGCCTAGGTGCCTTTCTCACTACTCCTATTTGTAACGTCTTGGCTGAATCTGGACTTCCTAGTTTAAGTGAGCGGGTGGAATATATGACTGCTGGTTATACACAAAGTGTTATCCTGCAAAAATGTTCATATTTAGAAAATCGCAATCAATGCAGCAAATATATAGAATATGTTTTCCAAAGAGGCTGTCGGCGTTATATCATGTGGTTGCCTTGGCCAGAGAAATTAATATCCATTTTAAACCTACTCATCAAACCCGCAGTAAATGCCCACCTTGGTTTCGAACGCGCCATTTCTTAATTTCTTTCAAGATTATTGAAAGGAAAACACTTGTGCTCTTACCTACCGACAAGTTTTGCTTCAGCACAAACGACAGTTAAATCAAAAATCTTTCAAATTCATATTTACCGATGGCTTCAAAACTAACATCTAAGCCTCTTTCGCGGTTATATCTAGGGATCTACTAGTTCTGCAAAAAGGTTTGCTGTACAATCACTGCTCAACATTTACTAGTGAAATCTTTGCTATATATTATATAATGTCAAGTCGCTCTAATAGCCTCCACAAAAGAAAGGTAAATTTTGCATTTGTACCGAGAGTTAATCTGCCATCGATGCCGTAAGAAATTTTATTAATAACCTACAACATAACTTGCGTTCGAGATTTACTTGTCAAGCAAACAAACAAAATTAAACTGATGTAGATACCAGGCCACTGCGGAATTAAAGGCAATGGGTTCGCTGATTGTGTCGCAAAAAGTGTTCATAAGGAACCAGCTCTGTATTTTGACGTTGTGGAAAAAACTGACGTTACTGAAATCATAAAAATTATTGATATATGCACATACATGGAAAACTCATCTGCGCGGGTTTCTTGTTCCGCATTCGGAATACCGGGAGAGATTTGAGGAGTCGTGTAGTAACTGGATATGATACCTAAATATGCATTTGAAAGGGTTTTAAATAGACGGTTCTATAACTTCCCTGATTTTTTTCTGACACCGTTTTAAGCGAATACGGATGCTTCCAAAAATATTTGCACAGTCTAGACTAGGCTGGTAGCCCTTATTGGCCAGAATGCTTGGACGAAGAGGGGACTGTTCGCTAATGAACCCGATGACTTTGCCCGATGTTTCTAACGTCCAATAATCTAGTCGCGCAAATACTTGAGTCGGATGAAAAGTTGATGGAGGTGCTAGTTGTTGCAACTCGAATAATTGTGACACTTTGCAACATTGATTGGAGGCGCGGGAATGCTGCAAGATGAACGTAGCAGCTAGACTAACTGCTGCATTGATAAAATGCAGTAAGACGAGCAGCAAACAAGTGTAACTGAAGATTGAGCGTATTGTTCACGACAGCCTCCATACGTAATTACCAAATCGGTATCTCTGTAAGATGATCCGTCGTACTTGAGGTGTCTTTAGTGGCGTTAATGCCTAAAACTGATAAAGGTTTTCGATTGCTATGGCATCTCATAAAAAAATCCTTCCTTATAGATATCCTTTTTGTACGCCAAACAGAGACTGGCAGGCTTTCCATTGCTTATCGAGGAGCGATTGATATTTGAATAAAGTTTCTATTATTTCATGTTTAACATTCACCGTGTACGGCGAACCCAGAATGGCTACAGCGACTGTTAATAAATAAACAACTAAGAAATGTCTAGTTTGCCCCACTGTAATTCGCTGGTAATTATGCACTCAATAACATTTAATTAATAACTAACAAATTCGTTTTTTATATCAAAATGAAGCGGTTAATTGCATAAGCAAGACTTATCAAGATGTCTTGAAACTTTTAATTCCATCTTAGTTGAAAATGAGCTGCCAAAATTTCTTAATAAATTTCACAACAAACTTTCGACAGCACGCAACTTGCCCTCCAGCCTTATAGCCACTTTTCCACAATTTCAATGAACTGCGTAATTTAGTGGTGAAATACCATGGCTCGGAGCAAAACTAAAAACAAAAAGAGGGTGGACCCGTGACAAAAACAATAAATCGTCAGTAGACTGTGTAACCGCACTTTAAGTTGTGCCCAGATAAGTGCGTTTGCTGCGTAACGAACTGAATGCAGCGCGCATCGATAGCTGGTGGCAGCAGTAAGGTGGTGGCAAAGGACCCGTAGGTAGCATTTGCAGTGGCTGTAATACTTATTATGTGTACATGCTAGTAAATTCTACTGAGGGCTGTGGTTGCCACCCACCGTTGAACCGACCCGGTACAATGCACTTTCAAGTCAGTTGGTTAGAAATGTGTTGCGACGCTTGTGCGGAGGGTTGCGCAGATGTACTTCCTGTGTTGTATTTGAAGGCTGCGTGCCAACACTCACAACTCTCAATTTAATTCAGTTTTTGAACGCAAAAGCAGAGTAAGTTATTTGCAACAAATTACGATATAAATGTAGGAATCGGAAAGAGTTAAAAGTTGGCGTGGCATCCTTAAGCCTTTCAGTAGTTCAGCTGGAGTTTTAGAAGCGACCAATGCTTACCGAATATTGAGCAGCAAAATAGTTTAGGGGTGAATGGCTTGAAGTATGCTGTTTCTTTTGCTCTGGTTTTTGCTCTTCTCCCTTCCTATCTCTATCTCCCGCTCTCTCTCTCTCTCTTTCGCTCTCTCTTTGATTTGCTTGGCTTTAACAACAATTTCTACAGTTATTTACGTTGCTTATAGCAAAAGCAGCAGCAGTAGCATTAGCATCGAAGTGGACCAGCGGTGTGAACTATGTAAATATGTAAGTATTTCCTTCCACTGTCCGGGCATAACTTTGTTGGATAACCATCGTTTAACATGCAATTTACTTTGGAATTTGTAATTATAAAATTTTCAAATTTGTTGCCACCATTGTTGATTTGTTGCATGCATTCGTTTTTGCTGTTGTTATTGCTATTATTATTATTGTTGTTGTTGTTGTTGTTTATGCAGCTTTTCAATTTTCACATTTTTGCTGTAAATTCTCTCGCGTTCATGTAGATAACTATACAGACACACAAATGTGAATATACAAATCCAAATAAAATGCGGACAAATACACACACACACACACACACATACATATGTACATATCTGCAAAGAGTAAATGCCCATAAAATGCTAATTTTTATCAGAAAACATACATACATACATACGTACATACATATATTTTGCATACATGCAGCTGTGAACATGAAAATAGCAGCCATCATTTCATCATCGGCCGGAAATAGAGGACCAACCACGCCACCTACGCTCCATCTCCGTCGGGTTACTGGATAACACCTTCACCTGCTTCTAGCTTAAGCCCAAATTGATCCGTTTTGCGATCCATAGTTTTCTTCCAGGTTTCTCTTGGTCTGCCAGGCACTCTCCCTCTCGCTGCGAGTGGGTTCAATTCCATTGCCTTCTTCGTTATGTTAGCGTCTTCCATGCGTAAAGTCTGTCTTCTAATCCAAATGAATGTCTAGCGGCTTCATGTTTGCTTTTTCGAGCAATTCCTTGTTAGGCATTATGTTTGGCCAGAAAATTCGGAACACCATCTTTGGACAGGGGTTGACAAAACTTTTATGCGGTGGTGAATTTCCAGGTAGAGCTACAGTACAGCAGTATTTACCTTTAACTGGAACTGAGGTTGTTGTTTCGCCATGCAGAGTGTAACATCCCGAGTGCTCCTTTGGCTTTTTCGATTCGTTAGTGTATTTCCATATCCGTCCCACCGCCCGCTGAAACTTTGCTGCCGAGGTAAGTAAAGTGAAGTTTTTTTTTTTTTTAATTTTTTATTGCAACTAGTTCATAAATATTTACAAATGACTAACAAGCAACTTAATTATAATAACATTACACAATTTTAACTCTACATGACATAAAGCATTTCTATGGAGGTATGAGATCGCTAGGCTTAGTGCGTCTGAGCCTTCGTATTAATCCGTTGGTTTCAATTAAATTAAGTGCTTCTTCATTGATGTGGTTTATTAGTCTTTCTTTATGGGCAACTGCAATCTTTGCGATTTCAGTGTTGACGGAGTTTATTTTAAGGTCGCGCTCAATGTCGGAACTTCTGCAGTACCATGGTGCTTTGACAATGCACCTAAGGACCTTATTGTGGAAGTGTTGGATTTGGTTTTTCGTACTTTGACTGGCGCACCCCCATAGCTGCGCAACATAACTCCATACTGGCCTTAGTATCTGCTTGTAAATTAACAGCTTGTTTTCTATCGTGAGAGCTGATCTGCTACCCATGAGCCATTGCATGTTTTTGAGTTTGATGTCCAATTCTTGCCTCTTTTTCTTGACATGCGCTTTCCATCGAAGTTTGCAGTCAAGTGTCATACCTAGGTACTTCGCATAGTTTGAGTATGGGAAAGTAAAGTAAAATATTTTGAAGACATTTATTGTTTTCCTAAAAATCTTACAAAAAAAAAATCTCAATATCAATTTGTGTAGAGTTTATCTGAATAAATTTGGTAATTATTGGCATCGTTATATTTTTAGGTTATATTGAATTTGTTAAAAAAACACGCTGGCTAGACAATTGACATGCGGCGTAATATTTTATGGAGGTACGAGTCTAAACTAGTTTGGAATGTCAACACGGATTCACAATAATATATTAGACATATACCTGACACCATTGAGAGTATCGCCAGCAAATCAGTAAGCAGGATCGAAGCTTGGCTGAGTTCTGTGAAGCCAGAATTAGCAGATCATTAGACCGATGCAGTTCTAATAAGCAATAGAAGGCCAGTAGAAACTATGAATATAAATGTTGGGTCTATAACTAGTAGTTCGAAACATGCTATTAAGTACCTAGAAGTGATAATTGACAGTTGTTTAAATTTCAAAATGCACCCGTCTATCGGCTAAAGGCTTTGCCTTTAGGATGAAGTTCTACAGTATTACAGCACTAGCACAGTACGTAGACATTTTGGCGAAAGAAATGTAGAGAGTTTACATATATAAAAAAAAAATAATTAGCGCGTACACTTCTGTTAGGTGTTTGGCCGAGCTCCTCCTCCTATTTGTGGTATGCGTCTTAATGTTGTTCCACAAATGGAGGGACCTACAGTTTCAAGCCGACTCCGAACGGCAGATATTTTTATGAGGAGCTTTTTCATGGCAGAAATACGCTCGGAGGTTTGCCATTGCCTGCCGAGGGGCGACCGCTATTAGAAAAATGTTTTTTGATTAATTTTACCGAGATTCGAACCAACGACCTCTCTGTGAATTCCGAATGGTAATCACGCACCAATCCATTCGGCTACGGCGGTCGCTTACATATATATGGCTATCCAAGGCTATCCAAATATTACGGAATAGAAAGGCGTACAGATTTTCCAGAAGAAGTAAGCCGTCATTTGATCCCTCACTGGCAAGATGGGTGGAACAGATCACCAAAAATTAGATGGACACATGGGCTAATACCCGTTCTTGTGACGTGGTTAGATTGGAACCATGTGGAAAAAAACTTTCACCTAATCCAATTTTTTTAAGGCATGGGGTATTTCGAAAATACTTCCATAGTTTCGGCCATGTGAGTGGGAAGATGGTGCTGATCACCTACGCGAATACCCACGCTTGCTCCCGAGACCTGAAACATATTATACAGAAAAAATATTATAGATTTTATGCTGAAATCTGGTGAAAACTGGAAGCGAATCTGTGCACATGCAAAACATATTCACCATGATTTAAGACGCGCGGAGCTTCTTAGACGTAATAACTAGCAGCCTATGAGCTAACCAGTACAGTGAGGTAATATCTTTTTGGCAGTTCGGCGGTAAAAGTGGTAGATTGTGGAGAGGTGTTTAGTACGCACGTGTAGCTGTGTGGATACAAGTCCTGCATATTGGTAAGCAGTGTTCATACGAGTTTTTTCTTCACTGGCGTCGTCTCGAGAAAAAAAAACACCTTTCACCGAAAATCTGCTTTAATTCACTCTAAAAAACGTTTAAACAATGAGGCTCAGAAATAATGGTATGAGACTGTTTTCATATTATGGCACTGGCCTCATACAAAAAATTTATGGCATAATGTACACCAATATTTATGTGAAAATAATGCAGAATGTTATGTTGCCGTATTGCAGAGAAGAAATGCCAATAAAATGGGTCTACCAGCAGGATAATGATCTTAAACGCACGAGTCGGAATGCCAAGTACTGGTATTCTTCTTCTCCTTCTTACGCGATTTTCGCCAAGTTTAACAAAGCGCGCCAGTCGTTTCTTTTTCGTGCTAACCGGCGCCAGCTGGAGACACCAAGTGAAGCCAAGTCCTTCTCCACCAGATCTGTCCAACGCAGAGGAGGCATTACTCTTCCTGCAGGTACCGCATCGAATACTTTCAGAGCCGGAGCGTTTTTATTCATTCGGACGACATGACCCAGCCAACGTAGCCGCTGGCTCTTTATTCTTTCTCTTTCTTCTCTCTCAAACACTCCAGCGGCTACGCTGGCTCTTTATTCTTTCTCTTTCTTCTCTCTCAAACACTCCAAGCGTCGCTTCATCGGATGTTGTCATCGTCCAAGCTTCTGCGCCATACGTTAGGACGGGCATGATGAGAGTCTTGTAGAGTGTTAGTTTTGTTCGTCGAGAGAGGACTTTACTGCTCAGTTGCCTACTTAGTCCAAAGTAACACTTGTTGGCAAAAAAGAATCTACGTTGGATTTCGAGGCTGACATTGTTATCGGTGTTAATGTTGGATCTTAAATAAACAAAATCTCTTACAACCTCGAAATCATACCTGTCAACAGTGACGTGCCTGCCGATACGCGAGTGCGCCGACTGTTTGTTTGATGACAGGAGGTACTTCGTTTTGTCCTCTTTCACCACCAAACCTATTCGCTTCGCCTCTTTATCCAGTGTAGAGAAGGCGGATCTAACAGCGCGGTTGTTAATGCCGATGATTTCAATATCATCAACTATTGGTATTGCGCAAATAAAATTAAGGTTAAGGAATAGCCAATGCTATAGAAAATATATGGGGACTTAAAAGGAGTTGCTGTACGCAATGCGAAACAGAGTAACAATCACCAACTTTGGGAAATTGTTAAAGATGCGTGACTGTAGATTCCAAAGCAGCGATGGGAGCAGTTGATGGACTCAATGCCCTGTCGCTATGCGGTCGTAATAAAAATTTGAGAAATTCAACTAGAAATTAGTTACAACTTTGTACCTGCAAACTTTATCAATGCGGTTTTTCTTTAATATTTTTATAAACTTGGGTGGAATGCGTTGCTTATATGGCCTATGCTATTCTAATGTTAACTCTGAATTTCTAGCTTTTGATATAAAATGCTTGTTTTTTTTCGTTGTAGAATTGATTTAAATATGAATTCAGTTAAACAATAGAATAAATTTACAATAAAAAAACTTTCTAATCATATTAAACATTTTTTTTTTTGTTTTTTGTAATCTAATATTTTTTTGGTACTGCTATTTTCATATTCGTTCGCAACTGTACTATGTATGTATTTATATACATATGTATGCCTGTATTTCAACACATGCCGTAGTTTTGTTGCAGTTCACACATTTATACAAATTTGTAGAAACAATTTTTGTTGGAAATCTTGAAAGAAAATCAAATATATGCACATCTGTATGTATATATTTACAAATTAATGTTGAGCCAGAAATTGAAGAAACTTGGAAGTGATATGTTCAAATTGGATTATTTTCTGTTCAAATAGAAACGAAAAAGGATCTCACAATCTACGCTTGCTACAGGAGAATTAGTTTTCACAAATTTGCATACATTGAGTCGAAAGAGTTTTGACACAGTGAATTTAGTTCCAATATTTGTAATATTTTTCAAATTCCTTTTTTTTATTTTTTTTTGTAAAAATATAGTTCATGCTACAACAAAGGCAACATACTTTAAAACTTCAAACTTTATACAATATTAAAAAAAAAAATATTTTTCAACAAAATCTTGAACTTTTTAATCAGACTTTTTATTTTTTTTTCTGGTCTGAAGTTATATGAGTCGAAGTCGCCATTAAGGGGGGGTAGGGTCACAAAATCGAAATTTTTTTTCTTCACTCATCTTATAGTAAATCATTTCAAGAACGTTGTGTCAAAATTTTAAGTGGATCGGAGCAGAACTCTCAAAGTTATAGCCTTTGTAGGCACTCTACCTCGAATGCGGAGCATCGATAATTTCTCAGAGTCATTTTTTCAAACGCGTTTTTCCCGAAACGACTTCTTAAAAGTCGGTGCCAATCACAACTCCGAAACTATTCAACCGATTCTTTTCAAATTTGGCACACGTTTTCTAAATCAAAAAATACCTCCCCCCTACACTGTTTTTTTTTATTTTTTGTTTTTTAAGGTTGTTTTTCACTTACAAATATGGCGAAATTTTTCGCCAAAAATGCTCGTTTTACGTTTTTTGCCACCAAAACTACAAAAATGAAAAAAAAAATTTTTATTAATGTAGGGGGGAGCATTACGTCATACTTTAACTGAAAAATTCGACTTTTTTAGTTTCAGATGATTCTACGACGAATGTGCCGATTGGCACCGCAGAGCACCTCTCGAAAAACATATCTCCAAAAAACTCTGTCATGGGCTTATTTGTCAATATTTTATTATTAATATTTTTTAAACACTTATTGAAAAGATGTACAATAACATGTAACTGATTTTATTAAAGTATCTTAAGCCATATTTCTGTAAAAAATTCACAAAAAAAGTGTTTTTTTTTAGCGCTAAACCCTACCTCCCCCTTAAGGCAAGTGGGGCGAAAATAATATCTGCTTAAAACGATCAATTTCGTTGTTTGTTTGCGTTATTGTGGAAATTATGGTCGCACCCACCGTCTACGATTGCCATGAATTCTGCTAAAACCTTCTTTTGCTACATCAATTTTATAATATATTTCTCAGCCTCTTTATAATATTTGCTTTCACGACAAGAATGACTCCTTTTTTTATATGCGGCAATGCTTTCATTGTAGCACCATGATCCGTTTCACGTCGCGCCAGTCAAATGGGTTGCCTCAACGGACCCATTGTGACAGACCTCTTATTGATACTGCGCGCTCGTTAATATCCGTTCTCACCATGTTTTGTATATTTTGACTTTGACTTTGGTGCGGAGGTATTTATTGTGCCATAAAATGTCCCTTGCTTGTTTCCGCGTTGACGGACTAAGGGCATTAGAAGAAGTTATTTTGCTTGCATCTTAGCGAATGCCTTGAGACTGTAAGGGATTTTGTTTTTGATGCAGATGTTATTATTTTTTTTTATTATTATTAAAAGTTTCTACGGCTTTTTCGAACCCGTAGAGGAGACGTTGTAAATCGTCTTTATTGTTGCATATTAGTATTGCGTCATCCGCATAGGAAATAACTTTCATTTCCGTTTTAAATTTGTATCCCCTAGTTGCATTTTTGACCTTTGCTATTATCTCAAGCACAACTAAGTTAAAGAGTATGTCAGAGAGCTGTCACCTTGCCTTATCCCAGCGGTTACTGACAGATTCTTAGATACATCAACGCTTGTTGGGTTATCGGTGTTAAGATTTTTGACAGCTGATGTGATTCGGTTGTCTATTTTCTGTTTTTGCAGAATTCCAAACACGATTTTTGAAGACAACCTTGCCAAAAGCTTTAGTGAGATCAACGCAAAAAGGGATAAGCAGGCTTGTGGTATTCTATTGATTTTTCGATTATTTGCCGAAGTATAAATATGACGACAATCGCTGACCTATTTTCCTGAAACTTTGTTGTTCTTCTATTGATATTCCTCTTTTCTCAATTCTTCTGGCAAGTATTTTGGTGAAGAGCTTTAAGATTGCGCTTAATAAAGTTATTCTTATGTAATTATCTGGAGTCTTCCTGTCACTTTTTTTGAATACGATTATGGTAATGCTGTGCTTCTAGCCTGCTATTATTTCACGCTGATCCAGTATTTTATAGAATTCTGTGAGCTTAATGTGCAATTCCTCACCTTTATATTTTAGCATTTCATTGATGATACGATCAGGACCTGGTGATTTTCGGCTTATGAGTCTCGTTGCATTAGATTCAACATCGGTAAGGGATATTAAAACTTGTGAATACGCAGAAGGGCGCGGTACTATTGATTGTAGCTCAATTTGTCCGCTTCGTATCTCGTCTTCTCGCACTTTTACGTAGTGCCGGATAAAACAATTCTCCTATTCTTACTCAGGTTGTTCCATATCTTCTTTTGTGCGCCATATACGTCGTGTTCTATTTCAGAAGAGAAGCGCTCCCAATGCTGCTTTTTGATGATAGCTATAGTTGCATTGACTCGGTTTTTCGTTGCTTTTGTAGTCATCCTAATTTATTTTCTGCTTCTGTATTGCAAATATCAATTTTATATTTCTCCCGCTAGCGTTTTTCCTTTCTAAAAAAATCACGGCTTATGCAGTTTTTTTAGTTTTGTTTTAGAGATCTCTTTTCAACAGAATCGGCCGCCGCCTTCACGAAATCTAGTTATTTTTTTCTTTTGGATAAAATTTCAAACATTATAGGGCAAGTAATGCATTTCAAACATTTATGAAGCATCATCCCAGAAGTGCGATAAAGATGTACCAACGGCGTGAGAGTGTCCGATTATTTGCGTGATATTGAATGGAAAAATAAGTACATGAACATTGAAAGCAAAACACACATATACAAGACGATTGTAGGACCCATATTCACAAGCGGCTCTGCAGTACGAGTTGATTATTCAAAGACAAAACCCTCGCAAGATACTGCTGAGATGCACACAATAAGCACTATAGCGGAGAAAATAAAATGGGAATGCATTACCAATCAAGACATAAGAAGTCAAACAAACACCGATGATGTTCTAAAATTTTCAAGATCGAGACGGCGCGCATGTTGAATGAACATGTGGCAAAGGCCTCCTCCGACAGCCGACTGAATAATAAAAGTTTGGGTATACTCAGAGTGGAGTAAAGCTGGAGTGCATTCGGATGCCTTAGGCAAATGAAACTTTTTGGATGCATATGCATAAAATAATACCGACTTTAAATGGCTAACAGGTAACCACACAGGTTAAAATTGATTGTGTTTGCAACTGCACCGGATATTTGAAGAATATTTAGGCATACACTTTCCAAATCACTTTATGGTTAGGCATTTGTTTTGACGAAAAGTAAACAAAACCTTTTTGCAATAGCCGGAAGTATTCACTTTCGTCTGGTATCCATATTAATATCATATATTGAGTATAAGTACGAGGTGTGTTAAAAAAATAAGGTGCATTTTAAAATCTCGCGGGCTACATACATTCGACTTTCGATTATTACTTTTTTTGTGTTGATACACTCGTCTCGAAGATATGTTCACGGTTTTAGCAATAAAGCATATTTAGTTTGTTTGTGAGAGGCATAAATAAGACAAGTGTTTTGCGTGCGCGGCGGTTTTCTGCTATCGAAAAAATGGATCAAAGAAGTTGTATACAATTTTGTGTTAAAAATGCAATTAAGTGCTCAGAAACACTTAAAATACTGACAGTAGCATACGGTGAGAGTACTCTGAGTCAAAAAAATGTTTACAAAAGGTGCAAGCTTTTCTCAGAAAGTCGAGAAGCTGTGATTGACGACGCTCGCTCTGGACGCCCCAGCATATAAACAACCGATAAAATTCTTGAGAAAGTGAAGAAAATTGTTATGAAGAATCATCAAATCACAAAAAGAGAAGTTGCTGAGGATATCGGCATACCGGTGGGCTCATGCCATGCAATCTTTTCGGAAATTTTGGGCATGAAGCATGTGGCAGCGAAGTTCGTTCCGAAATTGATGAATTTTGACCAAAAACAACGTCGACCCAACTATGGATAATAGCGGTCCCATGTACATATAGCGAACTAGCTGCAGCAACAACAGTCGTAGTAGCGGTTTTCGCTGAACTTCAGTTTGTATATGAAATGTTCACAGCACATTCTGATTCTGTATTTCTTTCTAAAGTATATACTTATAAGTCATAACAAAAGGCTACTTTTTAAAAATCACAAGAAACTATTACACCCAGTTTAATAAAAAAATTCAAATACATTACCAAAACAATATTCTAGAATAGCATTAAATGTCCGCACTCTAGCGAAAAGATAAACAATTTTTTTTTTAGCTTCTAAAGTTGCTCATAGGTACAACGATGCTTAGGGTTCACAACACCTAAGGACTCTGATGGTTTCTTAGATATGGGTGCTTAGGGAAATATCGAGTTACAAAAAAGTCTTCTAATCGACTCAAATATTTTTTATCTTAAGGAACATTTATTTATTTTATTTTGGAGAAGATCAACTATTTTGCTTTTATATTTCCACATTTATTTTAAGTGAAATTAGACTTTTTGCAAAAGTAAGCATGTTTACGCATGCATACACACATCACTGACTTGGCATAGGCCCCTCCCAACAGTTGATTTGCGTGCATCTTTTACTTTCAAAATAATTCCACTCAGTGTTGTTCCTTCTGTTAGCTGTCAGAGATTTCGGTTACACAAAGTTTTATTATAATTTATGTTAGATAAATGAATGCGAATTCAAAAAACATTGCATGAAACCACAAATGTAGCAACAAAATACAAAAAAAAATGCAAAGACAATAAAGCCACAAGTATTAGTGCCAGTGAGGAGGTGTGAAGTAGTAAAATTGTGTGACTACACTGAGAAATGTATTAAAGTGCTCTAAAATTTTAATTAATATATGGACCTTGCACTCAAAGTGTAACCAGTTACAAAAACCATAAATTTAGCTTCCAAAATTACTTTTATTCAAGTCAAAGTAAAAATTGTGCGAACGTAATACAAAATTAAGGATAAATGTACTTTTTTTGCTCGATCTGACCACCTTTTGCCTTGATTGTGACCTTGAGACGGTCCCAAAAGGAATTTTAAGCTCCCCGAATGTGACTTGTAGGTATTTTGGCTCACTCGCATAAAAATACCTTTTTCAGCGCCTCGAGACTGGTGCATCTTTTAGTTCGGACCTTACTCTCCAAAATAGCTTAAAAGGAATAACTCATCGGATTCGCGTCTAGTGAATTTGAGAGCTATTGTGTGGCTTCATGAAGTTCGGAACGTTGGTTTTTAGACATTCTTGGTTTACTCAAGCTTTGTGAGATGGTGCCAAGCCGTGTTGAAACGTCTACGCCACTAAAATATTTGTATGCCCACGGCTTCGAAGTAACCTCCAAAATACTTTCCTGATAACATATCGCATTTACCTTGACGCCAGGAGCGATGAAAATAATTGGAGAGCGCCTATCTGCGGTTACAGCGGCCCAAACCAATACCTGGTGGCCAATTGATGACTCCAATTCTCATATGAAAGGTCGGTCAAATAAACCCTATCGTTTTGGGAGTTTACGAATTTCTCAATTTGAAGAATTTTCTCGTCAGAAAGCACCATGTTCGGAAGTTGACTGCTATCGGCTAAGCGAAGGAACTCTTTTCCTCCCTCAAGTCTGACTTGTTGCTGCTTTTGTGTGAGATTATGCGCCTTTTGGATCTTGTAAGGCTTGACTTTGGGATCATTTTTCAATATGCAGTGGATCAGATTTTTTCAATTCTTTCGCCATTTGATTGGGCTTCGTCGAGGATTTTGCTCTTCTTCACTTTTTGAACCATTTCACGTGACGCTGCAGTCTTTTGATGACCACCTCCATGACGTTTCGCGGTTTGTAGTTTGATACTCTTCGAGTGCCGTACCCTGTACATAATATGTTCTAATGTTCTACGTAGAAAAGAACGCGAGAATTTTTTTTCGAACAAAATATGATAGCTGCTCAAAATATGGGCCTTTTTGTCTGTTTTGAGAGATATACTAAACAATATCAATAATAGGCGGATATAGTGGTTTACAATGTACCACAAAAATATTTACCATACGATTTTACTTTAAGTTTCTTAATACACTAAAGCCCAAAATTTAATTTAAAAGCCAACAATAGGTCAATGGTTAACTTCATTAAAGTGTACTGAATAAGTTATTTTAAGCATTAGTTCTTATTACAATTACAGCCAGTCTTGTGAACGCGAAACCGTGATATACCGCTGTTTTTCACTTCCAACAGCCGCAGTTCTCTGAATGTTTCGCCATTTTTCTCCGTGCATTTCTAATCACAAATGTGGTGAAGCTAGTAGAAATGATAGCAACGGCAACTAACAAAATAATAGTTTCCTGCCCTTTGTGAGGCGGTTGTAATAAAGACAATAACCTGGCTACATGAAAGCAAACATACTCGCAGGCGAAACTGGCCCAGTGAGAAATTAAAGCGTTTTAGAGGGAAGGCATAGTAGCTTTGAAAAAGAAAAAACCAAAAAAAAAAAAAAAAAACTATAATCTAAATACCTGAAAATGTTATGGGATAAACCTGTGTTCAATATATGTACGTGGATGCCACCGAAGACGACGCTGAACACACATTTTTCCAATGCATGCGTTGGGAAGAAGAATGTCGAACGCTGGAGAATGCAGTCGGTCACATAACAAAATGCTAAGTAGCGAGGAAACGTGGGAGACCACCAGTGGTTTCGCAGAAAGAATTCTCCGAATAAAATTGCGGAATGTAATGAGGAAGATGGAACGCCACTCTGAAGGAATGCGAAAGCGGTTACAGACGAGGGGGAGTTTTTTAGTCTCCGGACATACAATTGCTGCGACAACAGCTTTGATGATGCATTGGGCTTTTTCAACCTCCTCAGCCTCAAAAAATAAATCTGTGCTGGAATAAGTAAAAAATTATGCAAGCTGTACATTCACCTAACTTGAAGGGTGTTGTTATTAAAAAAATATTAAGAAAACAATGAGTCATAGCTGGAAAAAGCGATTTTCTCATATATAGGAAATGATTGACTACATTGAAATTTTAACTATTTAACGATTAACAGGGTTGTATAATGACAGAACCAAATGCGACTCTTAACAATTACTACCTACATATGTATATATGTATAAAAAAAAATTACATCACTTAATTTTCCACCACAAAATCCAAAACGTCGATTCAATGTCTAATTGTTGAAAACGTCAAGACATCGATGCTGAAGGTTGTTCAGCAACACCTTACGCTACAACAGTAATATTATTAACCGCAAGCCCAGTTTTGGTCTGCCTGTCGTTTTTATATCCGCAGCAGAACCAGTTTCTTGAAATTTTTTCACCAATTTTTGAATTGTCGGCTCTTTCAGGTGATTATTTCCACCAAAAAAATCACGAATTTTGCGACATGTCGTTGTTGAAGATCGACCGTTTTTATAATAAGTTTCAATAATTTGAATGCGTGGTGTAAAAATCTGTCTACTTGACAAAATTCTAAAGATGACATTAAAAAAAGTGCGTGTAGCGTAGTATACATAGCAGAAGTGAAACTTTCAAGGCAGACAAAGAAAGAGGGAGACACCCGAGAGAGAATGATAGTGAGAGAGAGACCAAAGAGAGAATGAGAGAGAGAGAGAGAAAGAATATATATCTAAATAAATTCACCACATTTGCAGAGAATACAAATAGACAAAATTTACATATAAATTCCCCTTCATCGCTCGACATATTGACAACTCGTATTTTTTCGATAGATAGCTGCATTGTGTGCCAAAAGCCACTGACGATACCACCCGTGTGCGGAGGCCCTAACTGCGTTAATTCGTAAACATTCTTCAGATTGAATCTGCCTTGTGAATACCTAGCAGCGACGTTGAAATAAAATTTGCCTCGGCATAAGTGGCTTGCTTTTACCTAATAGCACTGCTCACATACTATTCACAATAGAACCAGCGCTTCCAAATTTCCACTAAACCTCAGTCGCCTTTTTTTTACAGACATACACGGGGACAAATTTGTTTTCTTTTTCGTAATGTTTCAAGGTTAATTCGTTAAAAAATTCTTAATTTACCAATTATCGAGGAAAAAAAGAAATACGGTACGCAACGACTATGGATCTGAGCTTGGACGAAATAATTAAAACCAAAAAGATTGCTCGACCATCAGCAGTTAAGAAATTGTAAGTATGTCGAAATATATTTCCCTGTGCTCAAGTCGGAGCAATCTGAAATCTTTCGGTTAATGCTTTTCATTCATTGCAGCAACAATTCGGAAAACCCACGTAAAGGATAAACATTGTGAAAAACCTTAAATAAGTTTATATAATAATATTTAAATAGAGCGTTGTGACTGATGCCCGTAATAAAATAATGCAAAATATAAACTGTCAAATTTCAGACGGTCAACAGCAAATAATCAATCCAAAATGGATGGGCCTCTGATGGTAAATTACTATAAAATATATAAGGTATAGCTCTCTCTCTCTCTCTCCTTTTCCTCTACGTTATATCTTTTTTTCTCTCGCGAACGAAAATGCCGCAAACGTTGCATGGCCTTGAAATTTTACTCTCCATCCACGCTCGTTCATCGACGCCTATGAAATTTCACTTCAAAAAGGAACCGTCTAGGAATTATTCACTACTGGCATCTAAGCGTCACATTTTAAAGGTTTTTCTTTTAGAAATTCAAGCAAAGCTAGTGCTCCAATTTGTAGTCTGAGTCTTCATGTTGGCTTTGTAATGAAGTACCCACTATTTTATGCCACCTCTGAATGGTTGAATGGATTTTATGATGGAGCTCATTCATGACAGAAATACGCTCAGTGGTTTTCTATTGTTTGCCGAGGAACCATCATTGTACTTAAAGGACCTCGTTTCCAAACCTCTCTAACTACCTTTAATTCAATTCTCTAGTTCCTACATTTTCTTTGAAAATTCAAATATTACCCTGACTTTGAAATTGAGTGATATTATTGATCGGCTCCGTACAGATATATTCTGCTTAATTTTTATGTATAAACTCAAAAGTTCTAAACATTTTTCTCATTATTCCAACGATGAATTAAAAAAAAAAACTAGGAATAACTTGGTTTGACTCACTTCTTCCTGGCTTTTATAAAGCTTTTTCAACGCTTGTATCCGAACCAGAGTGGAATTATGAGAAGCAAGGCTTTTCTGTTGCGTTCGGTCCTGTATAGGGCCCATAAATAAGACACGGTTTTTGACAGCTTACTCCAATTTTTCACCGTGCTGATACTGAATTATATATCGAATTTTCTTTTTATTACCTTCATTTTGGAACGCTCTAACTCAAAATTGATTTTCCTAGGCATTGATTTGTTCAACAAATTTTTAAATCGCAGTTTAATATCGATTTTTGTTTTGTTTTTAAGCTTGAGAATTTAAAATTATATCACAAAACAGAATTATAAGTATTTTTGGAACGAATTTTTTTTATTACAATCTTCTAGCTAATTTCATGGCATTTATTTTTCGAATACGATATCAGACATATGCCCTCTGTGACTAAGAGTTATATGAATCATTCAATCAGCCCACGGTTTTTTCTACTTTTTCCAATAAATCAGGCCTTAAGGCGTCAATGATGGCCTGAATATGGCAATAAATCGATTGGTAACTGCGCTGAATGGCAAGTTGCGCCGTCTTGTTCGATGTCGATATGTAGCTGATTTCAGTCAGAATAGCTCGATAGTATTCACCCTTCACCGTAACGGCAGCTTCTTCTTCATTTCAAGAGAAATAAGGACCGATGATGCCGCATGCGTATAAGCCGCTCGTGAAATGCTCTATGAACTGTTTTGCCATATAAATTTCTACAATTTAGAAGCGTTGTTCTGAAGTTAAACGATTCAGGATGGCTTGCCCAACCGTACTGAACTGAAATGTCAGCACAGTCACTCTCGGCTGTCGAATCATAGTTATCGATATCGAAAGATCTCATGCAGTTTTAAAAATACCCATCATTTATAACACCATGCAATGGATAAAATGAAGCTATGAAGCAGAGCTATGCTACGCCTATTAAATTATTTAATAATCGTATACCTTGCTTCAGGATATTCCCCATATCAAGTAAAACATATTATTGATATATAGGTCATTAAGTTTCCTGAGCGCGCAAGTTGAGGAAAAATATAGCACCATCACAGCCTGACTCACTTGAAAGGTGCCTCAGGTTCTAGTAGATATCATGTGATTCCTACGGTGACACCTAAGCAGAAATTGCTTGCTGAGCATTTTACGGTGCTCCTTGACTGGGAGCATGAAAGTCTCGTTGTGAAGGTGTTGCAGGGAAAGATCAAGAGACACTGCATTTCTGTCCTGTATTCTTGGTTCCCCGGTGTTTTTAATGAATCATGCACAGAACCAATTTGTTCAATATGGACTTAATCAAGCGCGGTTTTCTGATGTGTAAGAGAAACAGTCGCATGTAAAGAATGTTTGATATCAGTTTTGCCACAGTGCTCTTAAAATATTGAGCTGTTTTTAGAGCTGATACAATTTTTAGTCGGCTCTGACAGTTAACTGAGCGGATATGGTAAGGAAGCGGAATTAACTTAAGCCAGAGATGTACACCCAAGGAAAGTGACACGAAATTGCATTCACAGTAGATTGAAGTGACTGGATATGGGACAGACGGAAGCCGGAACAGAAATGTAGATCCGCACCAAAGGAGAGTGACAGGAGCCGAAAATGGACAGAAACTGATATAATTTGAGGCGGACATGGTCAAAGAGTTAGGGATCTCGTTATATTGGGAGTAACGTTATATACGTTTCCTAGGAGCATCAGGCTAGTTGTCTAGTTCAGCCTGGAAGTGGTTAGGGGCTGTCTAAGGCTATGAGCGCAGCTTTGCTGTCGCTGCAAGCGCATACAGATCTGCATCTCAATCTATTTTCCACAACAAAGTTCATTGCCTCTTGAACAGCGTACACCTCCGCCTGAAACACAGATGCGTGCAAAGTGTAGTTTTGTTCGCTGTATTCCACGTAGACACCAGAGCCGGAACAGTGCACGGTCCTGGAACCATCCGTGAAAATTCGAAAACAGTATGAGATATATATGTATAATAAATAAAAATAATAACAAATATTAAGCTAACATTTGTCTATAAGAAACAATGAATAATTTTTGCAGAAATCCGCCACCAAACTTAGAATTATCTATCTATTATACTTTTATCTAAGTTCATCATCCTGATGTTGGCGTCCACTTTTGAACATAGGCTTCTCCATTGACTTCCAATTTGTTCTACCTTATGTTATGTTTTATTCAATTTGTTGTTCTTTTTTTATGTGATCGCTCCATGTTGTGGCCGGTTTGCGAATTTTCTTCTTGTCTTCTTGTGGTCTCCATTCTAATATTTTCTATTTTCATCTGCTATCTCTAAAACGCGCCAGCCCATCTACATTTTGCTTTGCTTACTCCTTCGATTACATCGCTAACTTTTGTGTTCTGTCTCAGAGCTGCCTTTGTTTTCTGTTCTGTACCTTCTGCTTAAGCTCAGTAGCGATCTTGCCATTGCTTTTTCAGCCGGGTGCAGTTCCTGTAAAGTACTCTTGGTAAGAGTAGACATTTCATAGCCATAGGTTATAATACGCAGAACGCACTGATTATATGCCATTTTTTTAAGGTATATAGGCAAATTGCTCTCAGAAATATCTCCAAACACCTTTCATCGTATACCAATTCGTCGTGATTTGTCCGTAGTTTGGCTATCTTTGTCAATGGTAATTTCATGCCCGAGATATTTATATTTAGATAGATAGGTTAATTTGAGGCTTGCACTTCGACCTTGTGGTTCTTTGTACCGTTTACTCATCACAGTGCCGCATCCAAACCCAGTTCTTTTACTAAACTTAGGATAGAGCTGGATTGATCGGAGCGTAATTGCCTTTATTCTGATTGCAATTGGTCGAGATGTCTCAATCTGCTCCCCGTTATAGCGCTGCACTCAAGGAGAAGATGTTTTAGAGTCTCCGGTGATTGGTTGCAGGAACGATGAGAGTCTGGTGACCATATCACAATCCTGCACAGATGACTGCCCAATTTGCAAAAGCCGTTGAAGAATGCCCGTGAGCATTCTCAGTTTATTCTTAGGGATGGTTATGAGTTTTCTAAACCTCTTTTGGTGGGAAGGATTTCGCCTGTCGTAGTCCCGTACTTTGGTGCCAGCTAACCTCCCTTAGCCTTAGCTCTTTACTTCTTTATATTTAAACAGTTATAAGTTTTTTCATTATTATCTATCGGCTTCACATTTACTAGTTGCACCGTTACTTTTCCACCCAGACCTTGACTACATTGGCCATATTTGCTTCGTGCATACCTACTCAGTATCTCGCTCCATACCCGATTGCATGCATCGCAGCGTTGACTTAGTCTTGCAGCTTAGAAGCTGGCAGCATGGGCGTAAAGCGGTTTACTTACGCTATTTGTTTGCACACTCCACCAGTAACAACAACAATAATAAACATTGGTGGAAACAAAAGCGGCAGGAAAGTTTTGTAAGTGGGAGAATATTCGATAAATCTGCCTTAACACACATGTAGCTGGCCTGCCGGCCGGTCGGGAAGTCGAAAGCGACTGCCATTGCGCTTTTGATATTTCACCACCCTTTCGCTGAACTGGTCAGCGGCGGCACCGCAGTACTGTCAATGCTATTGTGTGTATAGCCTGTGTGTTGAGAAATGCGATAGTCACGGCTTTTCGGTCACCACGGAATGCACAATCAGCACTGCGCATAATTGAGTGTTAGTGTGGTAAAGTGTATATGCATGCGTGTGAGTGTGTGCGTTTGTGCGTGTTCTGTATTCTGGTTGCTCATTCTTATGTTTATCTGAAGGAACTGGCAAACTTTCCCGGCCATGCGGCCGGCAGTTGTGCAGTTGGTTTTGTATGGCGGATGCCCACTGCATGCCAGTGCACTGCTTTGAAGCAGCTTCACAGCATAAATCTCTCATGCCATTCAGGAGCAAAGTGTGCGTGCCATACATGTATACACACGCATACATACAAGTGCAAGCGTACTAGCAACAGTACCCGTATTTCATTTTAGTAGATTCCTTCCGCTGCAGTGAACGGATGAGATTCTACTACCAAAATGGTTATTCCTTGGACTCTCGCACTACCCTATGACTCTTCTAAGGCTTAAATCGCCAATGACCATTAATTCCCTGTTTGGTTGTGAGCCGGATTTATGATGAATGGCTTTGTGCATTTGCCGTCGCTGCCACTTACAATCTACTAAATGCATGCGCACACACACTCACATGCATGTACGTGGAATATTTGGCACTCGTGCTGGTTGACATAGCTCAGAATGCACACACACACACACACAGCCGGGCTTATGCTTAAGAGTGCAAGGAAGCTGTAAGGATGTGACATTAAAAGGAGATTTCTGTATAATGTATCCGGCTATTTTACGAAAGACGGTCACTTGCTGAGAACATTCCCTCCGCCCTGTTTGTCCATGCACTCGTGCAGTCTTCAATTCGTCCGAAATATTATTTTGCAAGTTTGCACTGGCGTGCATGTGGCTGTGTGTGTTGGTGGCGTGCAGCTGGTGCTGTCTCTTCTGATTGTTGGTTTTATGGCTTCCAGAATAAGTCTAACTGTAAATTGAATTATTTTATTTGCTTTCCGATGAGATTTTCATAGGTTCTTTGTTGTTTTTGAGAAAACTGTTGTTGGTGTTGTTTTTGGGAAAAATTTTGTTTCTGGTTGTTGCTCTTGCGGTATTTACTTTTATTGCGTGCATGGAGTTTTCTTTACTGCTTGCAATGTTTCGGATATTTTAAGGCCAGTAGTTGGTATTTACTCAAAGAGAAAAGGTAAATACATTTTTTTTTACTTTCGAAAAATATAGCATTTTTAGGTGGATACCAATTAACGTTATCCCATTGATGTTTAAGATTATACCATTCTTAGCTTGGCGAGGTTCAAAATATTACTAGTATATAGGACAGTTTCTCAGGGTTTGACAACAGCTCGAGAAAGAATTTTTGCAGATAGAAATTAGAAATATTGTACCATCGTATTGTAGGCATTTCTGACGTACCTTGCTAAGTTTAAAAATTGTATTGTTATGCCACGCCGTTTACTGAACAAATCATTATTCCAAATGGAAAAAAATATCAAAATAGCATCACACTATCCATATACAAGGTGGCGCATAATTAATCCTCAATATTTTTTTGTGTCTTTGAAATTACTTTTTTATTGAAGTAGGTGACAAAAAAAACATGGTATTGATTGATTTTTATTTTGAACCATCCATTCGGACGACATGACCTAGCCAACGAAGCTGCTGGATCTTTATTCGCTGAACTGTGTCTATCTCATCGTTAGGCTCATACAGCTCAGTGTTCCATCGTCTGCGATACTCGCCGTCGCCAACGTGAAAAGTTCCAAAAATCTTTCGCAGAATCTTGCTCTGCCTCCTGCGTTAGGACGATCAAGCTGGAATTCTTGTAAAGAGTTTGTTTTGTTCGTATAGAGAAGACTTTACTTCTTAATAACCTACTTAGTCCAAAGTAGCACTTATTGGCAAGAGAGATTCTTCGTTGGATTTCAAGGCTGAAATTGTTATCGGTGTAAATGCTGATTCCTAGTTAAACGAAGTTTCTTACCACATCGAAATCATAACTGTCAACAGTGACGTGGGTGCCGATACGCGGGTGCGCCGACTGTTTGTTTGAAGACAGGAGGTACTTCGTTTTGTCCTCGTGCACCACCAGACCCAATCGTTTTGCTTTTTTATCCAGTTTGGCGAAGGCAGAGCTTACAGCGCGGTTGTTAAGGCCGATGATGTCAATATCGATCTTTTCAGTCATCAGGTAAAAGAAGTAAACCGCTTGGAGAGGTACTTCCTAATGAAGGTGCTGCTGGTATTAGTTTCGCGGGAATACCAAATTCAGACATCGCGGCATAGAGTCAGCTTTTCGCACTGTCGAATGCAGCTTTGAAGTCGACGAAAATAT
Organism: Anastrepha fraterculus; assembly: GCA_037575425.1. Classification (NCBI taxonomy): domain Eukaryota; kingdom Metazoa; phylum Arthropoda; class Insecta; order Diptera; family Tephritidae; genus Anastrepha; species Anastrepha fraterculus. Next base: position 27,127 of record JAYXIM010027742.1, read on the forward strand.
GGAGTGTGTCATGTGTGTGTTCTCCCAAGACCCATAAACTTTTCCAAGACTTGGCGTATTGTGGAAATATGGTCTATGGTGGTCCAGGTCTAAAGCCACACTGATAAGGTTCAATGAGTTGGTTGGTGGTGGACTCTGTCCTTCACACAATACGCCCGCCAGAACCTTATAGGTGATATTTAGAAGACTAATTCCGGGGTATTTGGCACAGTTTTCTCTATCACCCTTCATATGGATTGCGCAGAGCACTTTTAAATTCAAATCGGCAGGCATGCTTTCATCCGATCATATTTTGCATAGGAGCTGATGCATGTACCTTACCAGCTCCTCGCCGCCATGTTTGAATAGCTCAGTTTGAAGTCCGTCTACTTCCGCGGTTTTGTTGTTCTTTAGCCGCGTTATCACTAGTCTTTCCTTGTCATTGTCGGGTATCGGAACGACAGTCCTGTCGTCAACGATTGGGGTATCGGGATCCTCACAATCTGTTTGACATGCGCAGTGGTCCCTATTGAACAAGTTCGAGAAGTGTTCCCTCCATAATTAGCCACCTTTACAGCTATTTAATTAGTCAAGGTGCACTCGTCCTGTGTTGTTAATTTGCAATCGCGTAGAGCGGCCGCCGTAGACGAATAGATTGGTTTTTCATACATGGAGATTCGGAACTGAGGACTTCTGAGCGGCAGTCACGTAGCAACCCATCCAGCTACGGCGACCGTCGTAAGTAACCTATAGTCCGCTTGACAAATTTTCCGCCCACCAAAGAACGGACGATTAAATTGAAAAAGGAGGTTAGATAGAAGAAGTTGAAGCAGTTCTAGATCCGGTCTAATATTGTTTTGCATGGGTCTCACTAATTCAGCCATTTGCGTTTTATTAATAGAAGATGGCTAATTTTTGAACAAAGGGCACATGAAGTGTATAAAAATTAGCAAACTGTGGTGAGTATCTTACATTTGTAGATACAACAGATTTATGGATCTTTATAAAGAACGGCTGGAGCAACTCTTTATTAAAGTAAAGTGCAAATTCAATGTGATTTATTTTTAAAAGCTTCAAAAAATTAGCAAAACGTTTTTTTTTTGTGTATTATTGATTTATTCGATCCACTTATTTTTATTCTATTCATGTAGCTGTCTGGGCTAGCTCTGCAGTGGCGCTAAATAGTGTCCGAGTCCATGTCTTTTATATCCGACCAAAAAAAATATTAGGTTGGGGATTAAATTCGTAGTGTTTTTCCCGAAGACTTTTATTTAAACCAAAAACAATAATTTTATCGATAAGATAATCGTTGCTATTTACAACCTCTTCCCACTTCTCGACCAATTTGTTGATGCCGTTCCGCCAAAAAATCGCCTGGTCTGGTGTCAAAGAAACTGTTGAGCCAGTTTTTAAGGACCTTTTTCGTATCGAAGGTAACACCTTTCATATGGTTTGATAGGGAGCGGCAGAGATGGTAATCGGTAGATGCAAGGTCCGGAAAGTTCGGAGAATACTGAAAGACCTCCCATTCGAGCTCTTGGAGTGTAGTTTTGACGACTTGTGCAACATGGGCCCTGGCGTTGTTGTGAAGGAGTAGGGCGTGCCCATATCGATCAGGTCTCTCAGTCGAATAGCCTCATTCACACGGTGTAGCTGGGCAATGTAGAGCTCCTTGGTAACTGTGGCATTCTTTTCGAGTATTTCTCAGTACACCATATCCTCCAAGTCCCACCAAGCACATATCATGATCTTCTTTGAAAGAAGTTCCGTCTTGACTCTCAGCTTTGGCGTATTTCCTGGAGTCACCTAATCCTTTCTGTGCTTCATATTGAAGTATAGGTACCACTTATCATCGCACGTGACGATTCGGTACAAAAAGCGGTGTTTATGACCGCATGTGGCTCGATGGCGGGCGAAATGCTGAGAAGTATTTGAAGGCAACTTTCTTTGTTTTTTTCGTTAAGCTAGTGAGGCGGTTAGGCTTCCAATTTTTTCGGAAAATATCATTCAATGAAGGTGATTGAGAATCGCTTTATGATCGCAATTCTTTTTTTTTAGCCAATTCACAACTGGTTTGGCGAGCGTTCTTCTTCAAAAATGATTTGAGACGTTCTTCATCGAATTCAGAAGGTCTTCCGCTGCAGAACGGGTCATCGACGTCAAAGTGCTGTAGACTTACCCATGACACCCTCCTTATACATGTCTTTACAAATGTCCCGAGCTGCTTCGGCAGCTTTTTGACCTCCATGAAAAGCAAAGGTTTGAAAAATGTTGACTTTTGCCCTTTGGGTGTTCCATTTCTAAGCCACAAAACTAATAAAAGAGAGCAGAAAGAGTTTATCGCAGGAATACTTTTCCTTTGCGAAGCATCAAACAAATCGTTGTGAAATAAAAAATAAAATAAAATATAAAAACGCTATGAACTTATTCCCCAACCCAGTAGTTTGGCTTGTCTCTTTAGCCCTCACTGCTGACCAAAATGGCGTTTCTAACAGATTTTCAAAGAAAAATTTTCCAATGATGCCATGGCACTCCTTGTTGCTCAAGCGTAAAGTGATTCCTTTCCTTTCGCGGAGATTTGACACTAACTTCTTTGTCACGATTTCCAGCGGTAAAAAGCTTACGCTGCCAGAATAACGTATGAATGAAAAAAATCCTATATAGATCAACCTGTATATGACTTCTATATAATGTTTCCACCGCTGGCTCTGCTATAATAGTCTCACCCATTACTGTTTTAAACTATTAGACACATTTAACCTCAAGCTGCAATGCATCATAATTTCCTTCCATCGTTAACCAGACGCTGCTTATGAGATTGCTGACAAAGTCAAAGGCGAGTGTATAAGTAACAATGAGCGGAAATTGATATTGTGCGGCAATTGTTGCTGGAATGCAGAGACTGTGGTGCAGAGTGGAAAGATGCCGTCAATGAGATACTGAAAGTGAAGATACAAAAGCAACAAAGTACACGCAAGAAGCACTTTCAAATCGATTTTAGCTACAAGAGAAAACTCAGCGTTTGTGGAATGCAAATTTCGAAATAAGGAGTTGTGCAAGTGTAAACATAATTTGCACATATCGCTAGGGGCAAAACATTTAATCAATCTTTGCGTGAAAAAATTTCTAAAATTGCTTGTAACTAAAGGTATGGCAAAACTCAGTTTAAAAGTTAAATTTGAATTTGTTAAAGGTAAAACCGAGTAGAATATTTGCGCTTTTTCGTACTTAGATTACCTATCAACATTTCCAATTACCAGCCGCTAATGTGGAACTTCATATAACAGCAATACAATAAAACAATAATAGCTCAAAAAGCACACAACCAGTTAAGTAGATTTTAAATCTTTTTACGTACATATTTTCTCTTCTGGAAAGCAAACTTTTCGTTTTGAAATTCTTTTACACAGCAGGCGATTTAGTTTTTTTCACATCTTTTGCTCTGAAATGCAATCAACGGCGCAAGCTTAGCAATATAAACAGCAGCAACAGTGGAAGCAAAAGCAGAAGCAGAAGCAATAGCAACAAGAGCAACAGCAATAGCAACAACAGTAGAAGTAAAAGTAGCAGCAGCAGCAGAAGTAGAAGCAGAATCAACAAAAGCTATAACAATGGTTAGCAGATGTGCGTTAACTCATGATGTCCACACACACAACTACACATACGCCCATATACATAAGCACTGGTTTTTTTGTGTTCACTTACACTACGCTGCATTGACCCAGTTTTACTGTGTAAGCTGAAAGGATTACTCAGTACAAATCGGCCTAAGATTATTGCTCTGCAATTGTATATATTTTTTCTATTTTACCTTAGGTTTTGTAGGTATTAGCACGTTTCCTTCGCTGCCTTCAAAAGTCAATAAGTGGATAAATAGAACAAAAAAAGTAAAACCAAATGAGAAGTAAAAAATTGTCGAAAATAAATTCCCATAATCTTTATCTTAGTAAGTATAACCAAAAATAATATTTCATGACGGCCAATAACTGATTTCGGCCTAATTGCCAAATTAGAGAAGATAATTTGACTTTTATAAGTGGATTCAGGGATGATTAAAATATAACAAAAACAAGAAATAAAGAAGTCCTTATAGTAGTAAAAGAAGTCAACTTAGACAATGCTACAGACTCATCATACCAACAAATTATACAGCAACCGGGCTAACTATAGAGAAAAAATAAGCTCGTGGGAAACACCATGAATAATGAAAAAAAAATTAGAATATTTTTAAGAAATTTTTTTTTTTTTTTGATTTCCTAACGACGAGGAATGTCATGTTGCCGTAAAAAGAAAGAATGCTGCCTATAGGGCCACGCTACGATCAGGCGAACCGCGAGCCACGTAGGATTGCTACCGAGAGCTCAAAAAGAAAGAAAGACGTATTATAAGAATGAAGAAACGAGAGACCGAAATACGTGAATGCGAGGAGCTTGAGATGCTGGCCAACAAGAAAAATGCCCGAAAATCCTACTGATATCCAGAGCGTACTTAAATAATGGAGAGAACACTTCTCAAAGCTGCTAAATAGTGAAAACTGCACATGTAATAGAGAATGTGAAGATGTCGATACCCCACCAAAACGAAGACGGAATAGCGATAACGCGGCTAAAGAACAACAAAACAGTGGGAGCCGACGGAGTGTCAGCTGAGCTATTCCAACACGGCGGCGAGGAGCTGGTAAGGTGCATGCATCGCTACAATGCAAAATATGGCTGGTTAAAAGCATGATTGCCGATTTGAGTTTATGTGTGCTCTGCCCAATCCATAAGAAGGGTGATCTTGCAATCTGTACCAATTACCGCGGGATTAGTCTTCTAAATATCGCCTATAAAGTGATAGCGAGCTTATTGTGTGAAGGGCTGAAGCTCACCATCAACCAACTGATTGGATCTTATTAGTGTGGCTTAAGACCTGGAAAAATCACCATAGACCAGATATTCACGATACGCCAAATCTTGGTAAAAGCTCATGAAAGGAGAAGCGACACACACTATCTTTTCGTCACCTTGAAAGCTGCATTTGGCAGTAAAAAGAGTTGCCTCTGTGCCACGATGTTTAAATTTGGTATCATCGAAAAATTTATACGGCTATGCAAGGTGACGTTGCTCAACACCAGCAGCGCCGGCAGAATTGCAAAGGACCTCTCCGAGCCGTTCGATACCAAACGAGGTTTCAGGCAGGGTGACTTGCTGTCTTGAGACTTATTTAAACTGATGCTGGAAAAGATCGTGCGAGCCACAGAACTAATCGCTCAGGCACAATATTTTATAAGAGCGAACAATTGTTGGCGTATGACGTTGATATTGACATCACCGGTTTTAATAATCGCGCTGTTGACAGTTATGACTTCGAGGTTGTAAAAGGCTGCGTTCATCTAGGAACCAGCATTAACACCGATAATATTGTGAGCCTTGAAATACAACCTAGAATCTCTCTTGCCCACAAAATACTTTGGACTAAGTAGGCAATTGAGTAGTAAAGTCCCCCTCGACGAACAAAACTATCTCTCTACAAGTATTTCATCATGAGGGCCGCAGAAGTGTGAACGACGACAGTATCCGTCCCTTGGAGTGTGTGAGAGAAAGATTATGCGGGAGATTTTTGGACCATTGCTGAAATTTTTATACAAATTGTAATCATTAAACTTAAGCGTTTCGCGATTTAAATTTTAAAGGTTTGAAGTCTACGATCCTTGCGCAATATTTGCATGCACAACCATTTTTGGAAGTCTCTGGGCACGAACTAAAGTGGATTATCGTGCTAACTTGTAGCGACGAGTTGCATAATTTTATTTGTTTTTGATGTCCGGCTGGGCCCCGGCTGTGGGCTGTTTGCCTCCGAGCTTGTTGCCTGAAACCCCCCTACCCATGAACGAATAAAAGGATATAAAGGGTATCGAATAAACGTCGAATACAGTAACGTAAATAAAATCTATGACGAGCAGTTGCACACAAATCATTGGCGTTCAAATACGTTTCGATTGAGAACGCACTTTGCTCCTTGGCCACTGCATTATTGTGGCTAAATAACCCGCACGAATATTAATACAAACGTGGCCTCCTCCGCGCCCACATACTCAGAGTTTGGGGAGAATATTTAAATTTAAAGTCTGCACTATTTTCAAGTGGTTTCCCTTTTCAAATAGATATCGTTTCCAAATTCATAAAATTTTCATATGGATAATATTATATTTTCAAATGGACTGTAATTTCATATAGATAATTTTTTCATATGTATAATGTTTTCAAATGGTTACTCTTTTTCAATAAATAATTCTTATTATTTCTAAATGGATTTTATTTTCATATGGATAATTTTTGTCAAATGGATAATTTTGCCAAATGGATGGTTTTTTAAAATGGATAACCTTTTTAAGTAGATACTCTTTAGAAATAGATACTCTTTTCAAATGTATATTGTTTTCATATGGATAATCCTTCAAACGGATAATTATTTCAAACGGATAACCTTTTCAATTGCATAGACTTTGCATATAATACTCTTCATAGATGGATAGCATTTTCAAATGGACTGTAATTTCATAAGCATAATATTTTCAAATGGATAATATTTTCAAATAAATAATCTTTACAAATAGATACTCCTTTAAATGGATAGTACTTTCATATGGATAACTTTTGTAAATGGATAATTTTTCCAAATGGATAACTTTTTTAATAAATAATCTTTAAAATGGATATCTTTTTCAAACAGGTAGTATTTTCGAACGGATAACTTTTAGGTACATTTTTCACATGGATAATTTTATCAGATGGATAATCTGTACAAATAGATACACCTTTCAAATGGATATTATTTTTATATGGATACATTTCGTTAAACATATACTTTTTTTCAAATGGATAATCTTTTCAAATAAATAATCTTTGCAAATATATACGGGATAATGATTTCAAACCGGTAACCTTTTCAAATGGATAGTATTTTTATATGGATAACTTTTTCAAATAGATACATTTTTCATATGGATAATTTTTGCAGATGGATAATTTTTCAAATGGATAATCGTTTCTTTTTTTCTGGCAGCTAGTGCTCCTTTTATTGTAAAATAATAATTTATTGTTATTTTCCATATATTAAATAAATAAATAAATAATCTTTACAAGTGGATATCTTTTTCAAACAGGTATTATTTTCATACTGATAACTTTTTCACATAGATACATTTATCAAATGGATAATTTTGTCAGATGGATATTTTTTTCAAATGGATAATTTGTACAAATAAACAATCTTTACAAAGATATCCATCTTTTCCAAACAGGTAGTATTTTCGAACGGATAACTTTTTCAAATAGGTACATTTTTCACATGGATAATTTTATTAGATGGATAATTTTTTCAAATGGATAATCTTTTCAAATAAATAATCTTTACAATTGTATATCTTTTTCAAATAGGTATTATTTTCATACTGATAACTTTTTCAAATAGATACATTTATCAAATGGATAATTTGGTCAGATGGATATTTTTTTCAAATGGATAATTTGTACAAATAAACAATCTTTACAAAGATATCCATCTTTTTCAAACAGGTAGTATTTTCATACGGATAACTTTTTCAAATAGATACATTTTTCACATGGATAATTTTATCAGATGGATAATTTTTTCAAATGGATAATCTTTTCAAATAAATAATCTTTACAAACCGTTATCTTTTTCAAAGAGGTAGTACTTTCATACGGATAACTTTTTCAAATAGATCATTTTTTTCATATAGATAAGTATTTCAATTGCTCTTCACAAATATAAACCCGTTTCATATAGATATATTTTTTCAAATGGACTTTTTGTTCTAATGGATAATTTTTCAGATGAGTAATTTTTTCAAATGGATAATTTATTCAAAGGGTCAATAGTGGGCAACAAATTTCAACAGCCTGACGCCAGAAAAGAAAATTTTGAAATACCCGTATAAAAATGTCTTATACTGAGAAATACCATACAAATATCAGGAAATGTATATTATTAATTTACGTAATTTTTTTTTATATATATCATACATATTTTGATGACCACCACTGTATATTGTGCAAATATAATATGTTGCTCAATGAAACGAATATCTAAAAAATTGATTTCTGTAATTAAATTTGTATTCATCCATTAAGAAACCCAGCCATTGTAGCAATCATATTTATTGTATTTAGCAAATATGTGCCTATGTATGTATATATCTTACTACTATGTAAGCAAACGGATATATTATTATAATCCCCAGTTACTTAGAATTAAAACAAAAGTGTAAATGTGCCATTAAATACTTGCATAAATCTTTCACTAGAGCACTAACTGAATATGCATATTGGATTTTCAAATCAATTTCATATCAGTAAATTATTTACGTTGCTCAACTATTTAAATAAAAGCCTTGTTATTAGGTTTTCTATAAAAAACAAAGAAGACAATTTTGAATTTATATTCACAAACCTACGTTAATTTTGTATATCTGAGTTGATTTATTGAAACCAATCTTAAGAGTTGTTTTCCCAGATGGGTTAAATTTCAATTGCCGTTTTGTGCACATTTGTACATTAAATATTTCATCAATTTATGCTATCTCGTATGCGATGTGTCTTATTGACTTGAGAAAAATTTGAGCAAACACAAATCATGCAACGATACGAGTATGTGACAAAAAGAAAAGGAATTATTTGCAATTTCCTTAAAATGGACAGGCACAAATTGCCAATGAAATGTGATTTGGTCGAATACATACTCGTACAGGATAAATGTTCATTTAATCTAAGTAAAAGTGCACTTCAACTAATAAATATTTTTATACAAGTACATGATATTCCACCCATTGGGGACATCAACTACTTCCGAACTAATGCAAGCGCCTCTAGTGATTTCGGAGCCATGACTGGTGCAGAGAGTGATAGTGCGCTCAATAGTTTGTTAGTGGTGTAGTGAAAACTGGGTCGTGATATACTTGCCGGCAAAGAAACGTACGAGAGGCGGCGAGATAAGCTCAAGGCTTGAGATAGTTAATAAATGAAAGGTATGGTCTTATGTTTTTTAATTTTTCTATTTAACGCCGCTAAATTAATACACTTTTCACAACGTGAGTGTCATGCCTTTATACCAATGAAAATATATTGAAAGTGGTAAAGTTTTTGATGAATGAATAAATTTTTAGATGACTTGAAACCACAACCAGCTATTTTGTAACGACAATTATTACATCAAATATATGTAAAAAAGAAAAATTACAAAGACTAGTGCACAAGAAATTATCTTCGTAAAGCTGCAAAGATACATTAAATATTCAATTACAAAAGTTGTATATGTTACTTTATGCGTGTAATTATTTAAAATTAGAGGTAAGAAATTCACCAAAGGCGCTACAAAACGTTTCCAGTTGCTGGTTAGTCCGCGCGGAAACGGTCTCCAGCCCAAAGGGTTAATTGTGATGAGCGCAGCTATTCTTAACGCAGCACTAATGTGGGCAAATAAGAATCAAGCGTACCTTCAACACCTACGAACCACATACAGACTTGGTGTCTTGAGAGTGGCCAGTGCCTATTGCACTGTCTCAAATGACGCAATGAGGCAATGATGCATATCGATCCTCACGTGGCTGAGACTCTCCAATGCAGAAGCTGAAACGCAGCAAAAAAAGCAGAAAAACTGCGATCAATTACAGAATGACAGATAAGGCCGGAGAAGCTGCGAGCAATCCGTGAAAGATCGGTGCACTTTTGAATTGATTCCAAACATTGCGAGGTGTATTGAAATAATCGAAAACACGGAAACATCGATTTCTATATCACGCAGTTGCTTACTGGACATGGTTGCTTCAAAGCATACCTACACAGGTTCCATCTTGATAATGAGCCTTACTGCACGCAGTACCCTGAAGAACCCGTAGAGTCCTGAAGAACACGAACACGGCGAAATATGAGAGTAAGTTTGTTGAAAACATAACGTAGGCAAATCTTATCCTCAAAACGACTTGTGCAGTGGCCGTAAATATCCTGACGCGGTATATACGCATAGATCCGATTTTCCAAAGAAACGAAATGCTTGTTCGGTGGGCGCGTAGAGGAATGTTTAGATTGCCAAATTATTATGATTTCTGTCTGTTTACACCTTAGAAGCCGTTTAAAGTCTACATCCAAAATTTGGTACATAAAATGCGCTGAAGTATTGAATTTCCTATTTAGATAAAGTTGGGTGATTTCTATTAAGGTCAGCTCGTTTTAGGTACCAGCATATGTTATATAATGGTAATACTGATACACAAGTGCATACATTTTTAGTAAGGTTCCAGGGAGGGATAAATAGTACAAAAATATACGTAGTACTAAACAAATATTTACATGTTGGGCCCCTATAATGTTATAGCTGAAGCTACAATTTTTTAAATAAAGCATAGGACATTTTTGAAGGCACATCACAAGATGCGATTAATTAATATCGATCTGTAAATATTGTATACAAAATTTATGGAAAAGTGCATTTCACCCATGGGAATCCAATGGTAATTTTCAAACGGATAAATATTAAAACAATCAAAAATCCCAGTTTTGGCCGCAGGACCACTTTTAAGGTACATTAAGGAAGAATCTTTTGTTGGTTTTGATCAATTTTAAAATATATATGTAGGAATTCACTAAAATCTGTAAATTTATTCAACTTTTGGTTACAAATTCTTTATTATTTATTTTCTTATTTATTTATTATGTAAATTGTACAACCCGACTTTGTTATATCTTATATTATATATGTAGGAATTCTCACTATTCACACCCCGTTCTACCACGTCTATTCTGTTCTAACCTCTGTGGCGTCCGTTCAGTTTGATGTCTTCGTCGTGTTCGGGTTGCCGTGCAGGGGTGTATTTTATCCTACATATATTTATATAGTTTGTAAAACAGATGCTAAAATAACGGTTCCGAACATTTTTTCACAAAAGCCCTTATCAAAATGAATTTAAATGTTTTTTGTACAAATTATTCGTTAGAAATATTCACTTTTATATGTATATCGTATAATGCCATATATGTTCTACAAACGAAGGTGGGTCACATATCAACCTTCAACTCCTATCTAGAGCATAGAGCGCCAACTACTCCTCTGAGCCAACGAGAACACGGATATGTGCTAGCGACCTCAAATCGTGCCATGTTAGGTCGAGAGATTTCATTTCTGCATCTCTACATAGAGTGTAGCCAGGTGGTACGCCGTCTACCCATTCCTCGGCCGGCTTGCTAAAAAGGATCCCACCGCATGGTCTGTTTAGCAACGTTGTCGTCGCTTTTTCTCAGTGTGTGGCCGATCCACTGTCATTTCTTTTGCCGTACTTCGGTTGCTGCGTTCATCTGTTAGATGCTCCGATCTTGAACGCGACCTAAATATTGACTCGGTGGCAGACACGATAAAAAAGATAGCTAAAGCCCATGATGAAAGGTTAAAAAACCACGTCAATACGGAGGCCACTATTCTCGCTAATCCAGCTAATTGGAGAAGAAGACTGAAACGCAGAAAGCCCAAAGACTTAATGTACTAACTACACCTTAGCGTTAACTGTTGTATATACCTTATTTTCTAAATTCTAAACAAATTGCTCGTTAGTTAATAAAATTTTTCTTTGTAACTAGTCGCAATGTAAAATAATAAATAAAAAAAAAATCTGTTAGGCTTTCCTCAACAAATCGGCATTGGTTATTTTTCACGGTCAGAAAATTCGCATGATGCGCTGGGAACAGCAATCAGTAAATATTTGGATGGAGAAAGATTTTTTGTATTTTTTTTTTTGTTTTTTTTATAATAATAAGCCCAGCAATTGTTTTCCTCCCGCTCAAGCGCATTACGAACTTACCATTTTTCGTTGGTGCTAAAATAAGTTATGCGTTGAGATCTAAAAATGCTCAACTGAAGAAAAATAAAAAGCAATCGTTAGTGAGTATTCTATCGAGAGAGGATAGTATCGTTAAACACGAAAAAGGTGCATTAAAAAAATAGACAAAATTAAAGTTGGTGGTGAGGTGCTATCGTATTGTCGCGGGGTGTATGTCTATGAGTCTACTTTGAACTGTAGCCATCCACAATAATTTTAAGAGTTTAAAATCATCTTTCGATCATTTCTACAAAGCAAACATTTCGATAAATACCAAGCAACTAATTCGGCATTCCAAATAGAACTAGTGGGGAATCAGTAGTGAATTAGAAATTCGCTTACTAGTCGCAACTGTTCATGCAGCTTATCAGCTAGAAACATTACATATATTCAATTACATACACTAGAGTTCACAGTAATAGCTGTGAGACGTATTTGTTTATATGCTATTTAAGTTTTTTTTGTTTTCTACAAAAATGCAGTTCATATTAGAACAAAATCATATAACTCAGATTTCAGAAAAAATTCAAGAAATTTTCATCAAACCAGTATTTAACCAGAATTTTGAGTAAAATTTTAAGTAAGCAATTGAATTTTGTAAAATTGTAATTTTTTAAAGTGGCTGAAAATCACTTTAATTTTTAATTTTTGTTTGCTGCTTTTTTGCATTTCTTCCATATAAAAAAATGTCGAGCATTCGTTTTATGGTTGGAAATGCAAATATGTAGTAGATTCTAGATTTGTGGGCATCGGACAAGTGGAAGCACTCAGTCAGAGAGACCATTGTATGGAATAAATAGAGATATACAGTATGGATCGTAAGACTAAAAAATGTGGTTTAAAGACTTCCGCGAATATTTTGGATTCATTGATGAACTTTAGGAAGAGGAACAGCCTAATTCTGATTCTAAGAAACACCGGACAGCTACGGAGAAAACGCACTTCAGTGTCCTTGCATTGCCGGCAATATAGGCATATTGGGTCATCACTGAGATCCATGGGTACACTCACCAGTACTCTCAGGGCCTTTCTACTAAGTGTAAGGAGAAAAATTGCTAGTATCCTCTTTGGTTCTTTTACAAAGCACTTGACTACTCTGTAGAAGCCCACCTCAGACCAACGAACTTCTATGGGTAGATCTCATGAACTCGCCAATACATAGTTGAGTTCATGCAGAATTGACCAAGGAAATGTATAACACTTGCATCAAGGAAAATTACGCAAACACTCAAATAAGAACAAATAAAACTCGTAAGTGGAAATGTGCTAAAAAATACCAAACCTTTCGATAAAAATATGAAATTACAGCCAATTTCACATAGTGTTGCAAAGGCGCAAAATATAAGAGGCAACCCTCATATCACAAATCAACGCATTTTTTGAGCTGCTTTAAACTGTCGCAATATTGTGTTAAATTTAAATGAGGCGCATACTTACAACTTTTTAAAGTTGTGATTAAAAGTTTGAAATTTTGATGAAAATTTGTTGAATTTGAGTTATATGCTTTTTGTTGTAAAATGTAAGTTTTTTTTTTATAAAAAAAAATTTAAAAATAATAAATTAAAAAGAAAAAAAAGATAGTCATAACTTTGTAATTGAAATAGTCAAAACTGCCCCATATGTCGCGCTGCTATTATTGTGAACACAGGTGTACATAAACAAACATATATACACGCATACTCACATGTGTACATACGTTTCCAAATTTTATCCAGTCATCGTTTTGGGTGCAGTAAAATTTACTTTGTTGAGTCTCAATAGCACAATTTTACTAGGCTAAATAAACAATGCGACATGGAAGCGAAAGGACAATGAAATCCGTGCAATACATACGTGTACGAGTATAACAACAAAAGTGTGCCGCATCGAGTGAAATCCAACTTTTCAATTCTGTCAAAAATACTAATAAAACATTTACGCTTGCACTTAACTGCGGATGTATTTTAAATGCGAATGGATACAGTGCCACAAAAGTCGGCTACACACCAAGCACAAACAGATTCAATGCAGTGCTTGTATACATACCTATGCATAGTTGTTTGTACATATTTGTATATTTGAGCAAACATACCACTACATATACGTATTTATATACATTTTCACATAAAAATCTATGCGCCTACACAACTAATCTCACCCAAGCTAATGGAAATTAGAATGCTGTTTCATGGAAAAATCGATTTGATCTTCGGATTACGCACGTACATATGTATGCCATGTATTTTTTCTCTGTATCAATACGTATACTCGTATTTTGGTTTGTATTTTGCTGAGCTTTTGAGTTGATTATTTTGTTATTCTTTCAAGTATTTTGAAGTATTTTTAAGTACTTTCACCCGAGTGTACCAATTTGTGGTGGAGAGTTTTGTTGAAGTAGTTAGACTGAGAGATGGGAATCAATTCATTGTTTATAAGTTCTCGAAGAAAATATAACAGCTGGAGTTGGAGAATGAAAAAAGCACCGGAAATTTTTTATGCACTTTGCATTTGAAGGGAAAAGTTTGTATGGGGTAGGTGTAAATTTTTTTAGTTTGAAAAATTACTTTTATTCAATTCAAAGTAAAAATGTGTCATATAATACAAAATTAAAAATCAATTTACTTTTGCTCGATATGATCACCTTTCGACCGTGAGACAGTCTAGCAACGACTCGCAACCTGCTCGAATGTGACTTGCAGGTATTTGGCCCACTCGTGGACAATGGCCTTTTTCAGCGCCTCGAGACTGGTGAATCTTTTAGTTCGGACCTTGTTCTCCAAAACGGTTCAAAGAAAATAATCCATCGGATTTGTGACTGGTGAATTCGAGAGATTGTGTGGACTTGATGAAGTTCAGAACGTTGTTTTTTAACCACTCTTGGTTCACTCGAGTTTTGTGAGACGGTGCCGAGTCCTGTTGAAGTGTCTACCATCGAAATGTTGGTCTGCCCACGGTTTCAAAGCAATCTCCAGAATATTTTTCCGATAATATTTTGCACTTACCTTGACGCCAGGCTCGATGAAAATGATTAGAGAGCGCTCATTGGCGGTTACAGCGGCCCAAAGCATTACCTGTGGCGGGCACTGACTCCTGGTGGCCAATCGATAACTCAAGTACTCGTATAAATGGTCGGTCAAATAAACCCTACCGTTTTGGGAGTTTACGACATGCTCATTTTGAAAAATTTTCTCGACAGAAAACACAATTTTCGGAAATTGACCATTTTCGGCCAAGCGAGGCAACTCCTTCGCTCTCTCAAGTCTGACTTGTTGCTGCTTTGGTGTGAGATCATGCGCCTTTTGGACCTTGTAAGGCTTGACCCTGACATCATATTTCAGTATGCGGCGCTTTGTTGGGGATTTCGCTCAAGTCGCTTCTTCACTTTTTGAACCATTTCACGTGACGTCGCAGTCTTTTATTACCACCTCCATAACGTTTCGCGATGCTACCAGTATCATTGTAACGAGTAAATGTGCGATGAACAAAAACTGTATTTACTTTAAGGTGCTCGAGCTCACGAGCAACCGCTGGTTGTGATTTTCCAGCCAAATATAATGCAATCACACTATTACGTTTGAAATTCATTACTTATTTTCGTTTTTCGGGTTTACTCTCGGCAAAGTGCTTCTGTGTGCTTGTAAACAATACTCTGGACTATGCATCAGCTGCGCGAGCGTTCTGAAGTTGGTTACACTTCGAGTGCCGGACCCTCTAATCCGAGTTTTATGAAATGTGATCTTCTGCTAGAAGCACATTCCGCGTATTGCGCGATTGCGTGATTGTGCCATATTTTTACCTAAATGAATGAAGAAAACAAAAAAAAAAAATTCATATGCCATTCAAAAAAAAACTATGCATCCAAACGACTAACTACTTGGTGTAGTTTTTGGGCTGATATTATCATCGAACCATACTTCTTCGAAAATAATACCGGTAACAGAGTTACGTTGAACGGAGAATGTTATTGTGACATGATAAAAGACTTTTTACGTCCTCAATTAGATGACATGAACTTTGAATAATGTTACCCATACGATGCCACTTGCAACACCGCGCATCAAGCAATCGCTCTACTGCCAAGGAAGCTTCCAAGCTGGATTGTCTCATGAGAAAACGAGGTCAAATGGCGGCCGAAATCTTGTGACTTGACACCATTGGGATTTTTTCTCTTGAGCTATGTGAAAAATATGAACCGTGCCAGTGAGCACGAATGACATTTCTTTGCAGTTTGAATATGTCCGATATCCATGCTCGACATGATGGAGATCATCATTATCATCATTCAGCGCGTTTCAACGCGGAGTGCGTTAAAGCTTCCTTGACACTGCTCCTCCAAAGCGAGCGATCTTGAGCTTTTGCTTCGTAGTTACGAATTAATAAATCTTTGAAATCGTTGTCCACTGCATCTGTCCATCGGTTCCTCGGTCTGCCTTTGGTCTGTCCCGTTCTGAGTAAGTTCTTTCAGTTCTGAGTTCCAGCGGATTTCAGATTTAAGGTACCTCCATCAATTCTTATTGGGCCAAACATCTTTCTCAACATTTTTCTCTCCATGTTAGCAATCTGTGCGTATTCGACAACTTTAAGAGTCCACACCTCACATTGGAATAATAATTTGTTGAATGTTTATTTTCGAGCAAAATACAGCCCTCACTTGAATTATCAGAAATCCTTGGGTTACTGGGTCAAATACGCTTGCTTTAATAACTATTTTATTCCATAAAAAATATTGCCTGTAATCAAGTGAACCGGACTCCATGATTTTGAGTTATCAAAATCTTAATTTTCCATTGCTCATCTGTTTGTATACTGCAACTGATTAGCTCACAAGTGTTGTAGTGACCAAGGACGCCATTTGCAAAATGAAAAGCCTTCCAATAGGGTGATTAATTTTGCGCCACCTTGTACACAAAATTGCTTCTGCACTAAAAGTATTCGGTGCTCTATCTATTGCTGATTGCTGAGGAAAACGAATGATTTTTCTCTGCTAGAAAGCCTGAATGGTGAGGAGTGGGATTTAGTTGGTGCTTCTTCAATGCGTTTGAAAAATAAGAAGCGTTTTATTGAAAGTGACTTTAATAGCTCAGGCATTTACAGCGCCAAACAAGCGGAAGAGAAAGAAGTTTTAGAGAATAAAGCCCCGACTGCGGTTGAAGATTTTCTATTTCTTGATTTCATTAAAAAGTTTATGTGAGTACAAAAATAGCTTTCATTTAAGTACATCAGCGCACTTCATTCCTTTGCTCATTGATAAATTTGCTGTATAATATAGTTATATTCTCCGATGTTTCAAGGCTGTGAGGAGCTTACGAAGGAAGCTTACGGAAGCTTAATAAAGTTCATGCTTTGCAGATTAAAAAGAAGTAATTTCCTGTTACAAAGAGTCAGTTCTCTTTTGAGTATGATGCGATTTATCAGTGATATTTTAAAATATGTGTATAATATTAAAGTCTTTCTACAGCAAAGTGTGTGGCTTTAACCCGTTTAGAACCAGGCAAAAATGAGTAATAAAAATTTCAAAACTTTTTTAGTACTTGCTGAAAAATAATATTATTAAAAGTAAACAAGAACAAGAAAGAAGAAATATTGCTAGGGTTGGCTTTTATATTTTTCGCCTAATAATGAAAACACAGTAAAATAATAATGAAAGTGGCTTTTTTGTTTTTCAAAATATTCTCCTTGGAAGTCAATATATAAGTTTGGAGAAAAAAAAATTCATTACTTTTGCGTAAAATTTTTGCGTTAATGGTTTAAAAATGTTTTATGATCGATCTTTAGCTCCAGGGTGATGCTACGACTACTAACATGCAGGTCAACTTCGATTATTTCTGTGATTTTATTGATTTTTTTAGCACCACAAATGCCTGAACGGGATCGACGAAAGCAAAATTGCACAAAATTAGCTGTGAAAGCGTTTTTGCTCTTTGTTGACTTCCATTGTTAACTCACAACTGAATGCAACAAACAAAAACTAGCAAACTAATATTTTTTAGTGTGAAATGTCACCTTGACATCGAGCATAAACGTAAAATTGTTTGATCGGTACTTTATGAGATATCGATCACTACAGCCATCTACCGAGAAAATAATGGATTTCTTCTTCGCCAAACTCATATTGCTACATTCCCTTCAACCAATTTCCACAGTTTTTTTGACGCTCAGAAGTGAATACCTCGAAAACGAGCTGTTTAAAGACAGCTTCCTTAGGAGTTCAAAAACGTTGATTTCGCACTTTATATTTTATGCTCGGTAACAAAAGGGAATCATTCGATGCCAAATCAGAACATTAACTCCATCTTTTTGGTGCTCACAAACTCTTTTGTAGGAGCCGATAAGCGAGAGCTCGCAATGTTTTGGGGAGCGGCATACGTCGTCTGCGGTTGATTTTCCTTAATTCTCTGAAAAATTCTACCAAACTAAAGGTTGTGTACCACTCAGAATAGGCTGTTTCAAATTTCGCTACTGGCAAGCTGTAACATGACCAGATTTATCGAAAATAACAGGCGACTGAGTCTCCGTATTTTTTGTACACTAATTACAGGCGGCCGGTGTAGCCGAATTGGTTGGTGCGTGACTACTTGATTCAGAGACATCTGTTCGAATCTTGGTGAAACACCAAAATTAAGAAAAAGTGTTTTCTAATAGCGGTCACCCCTCGGCCGGCAAAGACAAACCTCCGAGTGTATTTCTGCCATGGAAAAGCTCTCATAAGAAATATATGCCGTTCGTAGTCGTCTTGTAGGTCTCTCCATTTGTGCAAGAACATCAAGACGCATACCACATATAGAAGGAGGATTTATAATCAATAAGAGTCCTTTTTTGAGAAGTTGCCAAATTATGCGGTATCTATCGAGTACAAATCTTTTTGACGACCAAATGTTAATGCATCAGTGGACACATGATTATGCTAGTCCTACTAATATCCAATGATGCCTCTATTTCAAGATATGCCACAAGACGATATTGTGCTATCAATTGACACGCAGCATCGTTTATTTCTGGCACATCGACCGCTTTTGTATTACATTCATGAAATTCATCTTGCGCGGATCGATGGTTACGCTGAAAGTCATTGTATCAGCCTTGAACAATGTCTAAGAGTGGTGCTTCAACACCAAAAATTGAAGTATGATAAGTTGAAGAATGCACTTCTGTCCCGTTAATGTGCGTCGAAAATCATAACAAGTCATTCCATGAACATTTTAGCTCATTAATTTTATATACGCGGAGAGATAAATCTTCGGTCTCGGTAGTCTAGCGTAAGTGCACTTACCTGCCATCCCAGAGGTTCAGGTTGAGGTTGAGGTACGCATCTCACGTAAAGCAAGTAAAGCGAACATACCTACTTCCCTAGTCTCTATAAAAAAAAGTTCATTCCACAACCCCAACAACTTTATCCTTCCAATCCTAACTCCCGCACAAAACTTAGCGCATTACTTGCATTGTGGCTGCTGAAGACGAGCAAAAAAAAACAAGGAACAACACACAGTTACACATCGCATCAGTGGCACTAGCAAGAGGAAGCGGGCAACTGCGGTAATAGCGCAGACACACGAAATGCAGTGAAGTCCTCAACCATCTGTGCGATCCTTCTGCCAGAAAAATGTGAAACACAGATGACGCTCTAAGCAGTAAGAAGGTGTTATTCCTAAGCAACGACAGGTGAGCATTCCCACTACTTAGGTCTGGTAGCGGCAGACTAATCACGTACCCTGTCAGAAAGCAAAATAGATTAAGGCAACCAACGCAAGACTGAGTCTTGTGAACAAGGAAAAAAAAGAATCTTTCTATGCAGTGAAAAAAAGACCAATAAAGCTGGTAAGTGAAAACATTATTAAAATTATACAAAAAAGTACCTAACTTTTTGATAAAAACATCGAATGACAGACAGCTTGTCATACTTAGTGTTGCAAACAAGCAAAATATAAAGGTGAATCTCAAATTTATTAAAAATTTCCCTTCTTATATGGGATTAATGACTAATTTTTGTTCTGTTTATCAATTATGTTTGCTCTAGCTTCTCATCAGCAAGATACCTGCTTTATGCCGAACGCGTTAAGATTTATTCGGCGATTACTAGCTCTCTTGATTCTGATGTATCTGGTCTATCGCTGAACGTAAATAAGTGTTACCGAATTAGCTTTTCTAAGCGCGTCACTGTCGGTGACACCTTTTATTACATATCTATCACGACTCTGTCACGGGTAAGTGAAATTAAAAATTTGGTTCGAAGCTTACTTTTGGTGGTCATATACGATACATTTTATTATTTTTACAGTATGCTCGATTTTATTAGGCGTCATAGCTCCGATTTCTCCGACCCCTGTACGCTGAAGCTTTTCAATTGAATTGAATGAATCCTGAAAGTATTTTTACATTGCGCGTTGCGTAATTTACGCCTTTCGGAGCCTATCTCTACCTATTAAGCGAGATGCTTAATGACTAACTTAAAATCATTGCAGAACAGGAGAATAATCTTATCATTATCTTCTATTTTTGATTTGATCCGTGGTGCTGTTGACTGTTCGGTGCTTCCTGAGCAAATTTTCTTTAAAATTCCGGCCAGAGCCGTAGTTCGAAGTTTTTCTATGTTGGTCTTTCAAAGTATCTCTATGTTGGAAAAGCTCTTTGTTTTTGAAAATCTTTGCTTTCGTAATCTAAAAAAAAAAAAAATACTTACACTAACTTTGTATTAGCATAACTC
>JAYXIM010027769.1:0-54282 GCA_037575425.1 Anastrepha fraterculus
AGAGTAAAGCGTAGGTACATTTTGACAAAAAAAAAGTATGTTCAACTGTTTTCTATACTTTACAACTCGTTTTTATATATGGTTCCGTAAAAGAAAAAGACTAAAATATAAAATTTTTTCATTCTTTTTCTTTTTATATGCCTTATTGATAATTAAATAAAGCTACTTCTATCGTGAAACAATTTTCTTTCAACGCTTTATCAATTCATGCAGTAAGGGGTTAAAAACGCCCTGGCACCGTGACTGGACAAAGTTCGAATATTGGTTCAAACGAATGCAAAAGTGTATTGATTATTTTGAAAAAAGATAAAACCGTTTTCAGCCACCAATGCTCTTTTTTCATTGTTAGGCCAGAAATGCAATATACAAAGCAACCCTCGTATAAGTGTATTAGACTATTTCTGAATATAATTCTTGTTGTTAATTTGCTCTACACACAAATTAATAAGTTTTTGATTATGACCTTGTCCAATATGTAAATTTCAAGCAATAATTGCTATTATTAAAATAAAATAAAAAAATGCGAAAATTATGGAAACTGCAATACTCCAATTCCCACAATCATTCCACCATAAATGCCAATAATACCTATTCTCGCACAATAATATTGTGATTTGCAAGAGCATTTCGTTTATTTCGAATTTTTTATTTATGTATTTGAGTGAGCAACACAAAATTAAAGCGTATGAATAAAAAAATCGTGAAAAGAAAAATAATGTACAATTTTAACGACTGCCTTTTTTCTCTCTTTTTGAGCACAAATGCGCGCTCAATCGAAACGAAATTATTCGCAATTGAATTTTTGCACCGGTGCACGTCGCGGTTACGGTTGGGTGAGGAAACAAAAGCCACCACCACCAACACCATCATATAAACCCTATACCATTCGCAATGCCAAGCCAAAAAAAAAACTGCTACAGATAGTTTTATCCACATTTGCCTACATAACATAAACAACAACAATAATAAAATGATCGGAGCAAATTGTTGCTGGAAGGGAGTGCAAAGCATTCAAACTGCTTGAGTGAATTGAGTGAAGCACAGTGCCAAGGCAGAATGAATAGAAAATGTGTAAAAATAACGAAACAGCTGCAATTCTACCAGCATATGAAGACACCATCAACAACAACAACACTCGTAATACTTCCAGCATGTATGCATACATTGTTGTTGCTGTATTCAGGTTAGCAGGCGGTCGGTATGCCTGCACACAATCGAGAAGAGCCAGCAACAGCAAGCCAAGAAGCCAGCAACAGCAGGCAGCGGTTGCAGCAGTTAGTCACTTAGTTTGTCGGTGTGTCTGTCGAAAAGGTGCCTGTGCAATCGCGCAGATAGTTTACTAACATAAAAACGCATGCCTGGCTGGGGATGTCTGCATGCATTTATGTTTGCATGTGAATGTATTTGCTTTATACTTTATCGCTCATTTATTTAAAATTCAACTCAGCACCACGTCGCACATTTGTTTACTTACCGTCTGCCTACACATTTTGAGTGTAGTACTCATATAGCCGAGCGCAAAATAAGTTTGAGTGAGTGAATTACTACTGAGTGTGCTGTTGGCTTTCAGCTGCTCCACTATGCTCAACATTGTTGACCTGGCCTTTCTTCGCCAGGAACTGTGTGGCACCAACGACGATGACGACAGGGTTATTCAGTTAATATTCTCACGTCAGGCAGCTTAGATTGACTTTCGCGCGATTCGCAAGAAGCTCTCTGTACATTCGGTCACTGGCCCGCACGTTCGGTTTTCTTTTCGCTTGTTCGTTTGGTTATAGCCAATGCTAGCTAGCTTGCGCTGCCACCAAACAACGTCATTTAGAAGCATTTCTTCTACAGTCAATGCGCGTCGTTGTTGACTGCCGTTGCAGTAAGTTTTGTGTTGACTATCGGCGAAGCTAATATTCATTGCTTCCGCTCGCAGGGCAAAAAAAGTCGCAGCTAAATTCTAAAGCAGGAAGCGGTGCGCTGTAATTAAAAAGATCAGTCGATCATAAAAATTGTAAAATTGGTGGAAGAAGCTTTGTTATAAATAAACAGAAAGAAAACACCTGAACGGAAATTCAAAATACGGTAATATGTTAAAGAAACTTTGATGCAAAAGTGAAGCAAATACACGGTAAAATATATAATAATAAAAATAAAAACTCAAATTAAAAAACGGCACAAAAACTGAATTAATGTGTTTTCAAAAACCATAAAATAATCAAATAAACAAAATGTTCTGACAAAAACTTAATACTTAATATAAGTTACTCTTGTTGTTAGTGCTTAACACACATCTTTCATACCAAAAAGTCATTACGACAATAATTTTTTTTAAATTTAATTTAATTTATTTTGTTTGAACGCAATATCTGTGCAACTTGCTCGCTGCAAGTTTGTTGAACCAAAGTTAATTTATTATTTGCCAGCACAAATTAAAAATTACCACGCCATGGGTTTATCGGAAAATCAAGCAAACAATTATGTGTCAACCAGCACAGGACCTGGCGGCCAGGTTGTTGTTGTGGAGTGTCCAAATCATCGCATGTCAAACAAAAAGCTGCACATATTGAAGAAGATCAAGAAACGTTTCGGTTTAGGTTAGTATCGAGATGCACAATTTTTTATAATATTGATAAATTTAAATATTATTAGAAAGGAAATTTATAAAATATTTTTAATGAAGAATAAAAGAAAAGACGATTTAAAATATCAAGCCAGTAAAAGCTGCTGTAACTATACATACATTGTGAATTATTGGTACCCAGGTACCCAGATGAAGCTCAGAGCCAGTTTAATATTTCTTGACGGTGAAATTTTAACAATCACTTTACATTATACCGAAGAGTAAAAAATACTTTAGAGAATTTAATTATTTTTAAGTGAAACCTTCGATGCGGTTTTTCTATCTAAAATACAAAAAAGAAAACAGGATTATATATTTATCTATTGAGCCTTACTATAAAATACGAAAGAAGAAAATTTTTAAGCCTGGCGCTTGGGTGGAGTATTGTGTTATTACCTGAAATTATTTTTACTTAGGGGCTGTGGAGCAATTTGGGTCGCCATACATACAAATTGTTGTGCGATTTTAATAAATTCATTTCCAGTAAAATTCCTTCAAGCATTTTTGCTGTGTTACTTTCCACAGTCTCTTTGATTATAACCTTTATACGCAGGTAAATATTTAATTCAATTTGCTGTTTTCTTATATATGTAGGTGGCTCCGTTTTTATGTATTCCTTAGAAACGAAGTTCCCCTAACAGTCACCGTCTTGTGAAAAAAAATTAAAAAAAAAACCACCCCTTCGCTTCATTTCTATTATTTTAAGTCTTTATCTGCCTGTTGAGCGCTACCTACAGTCGATTTTCGTAGATTGGGGAGGATTTTTATTTTTATTCACTTCTTTTTTGTGTGTCTCAACTTACCCAAATTGTTAGGTTTCCAACACTATTCATACACACTAGTTTTGTGGAAAATAATATTTCTGTGTACGTGGAATCGTTTAAAATAAAGCGATACTTTTCATTAGATTTTTCACATTTCAGTTTTCTGCAATTTTTTTCAAGTTAACCACCGAGAATTCCCCTAAAATTCTCTGTCGTAGAACACCCAGACTTGGATACTCACACAGATAGCGAAATACTGTTCCCTTAGATTCTTCTTGATTGCTGCTTCTGCATCCACCGTTGTACGGCCATTCCATCTTTATGGCATGGTCTCCTTAAGCCCAGTGGCGGGTTGTTGACATAATTCTGAATATATCTGCTCGTGACTTTCTTAACAACTTGTCAGTTCTGGATTTGTTGAAATTGGGCCACATTTGTTTAGTTATTTTGAAGGTATCGGTGTTAGTCCATCTGTCTACGGCTTGCTTCTGGAATAGCGAAGAGATCTCCTTTTTGCTCACGCCTTGGGGACAGCCTATTTCTACCGATTCAGATTCGCTATAGAATGTCCGAAGTCTTGCAAATCATCAGTCTTCTCATTTCCTTCTATGCTCCTATGGCCAGGTACCCCGATGAGAGTGATGTCTGTCGTGCGCACTAAATCATTAAGTTCTTCTCTGCATTGTCTGATGATTTTTGGTTATTGGTTATTGGTGATGGCTGCATACATACTTCCGATAGATGTTGTGGATGGTTCCTAATTCTCCTGCATGCTTCCTTTATCACGAGAACTTCGGCTTGAAAAACACTGTGCCAGTTCCCCAGGAGAAAATATTTGGAAATTTCGAGATCTTCCGAATATAGTCCCGCGCCGACGCCGCAATCCATCATGGATCCATCGATGTAAAGCGCGGTGGTATCATCTTTGACTACTAAATTTAATTTTCATTCCTTTCGCGTGGGAAACATTACCTTAAACTCTGGTGTGAAGTAATGTAGCCTGATAGATTGGCGTTTAGTCTTCGGGCATCTCGAATTGTACTATTACCAAACATCTTAGCATTCCAAAAACCACCTTCTTTCCCATGGTAGCCATATGCTGACCACAGGCGTGGTGTCTGTTATTACACCCATCACTACTCTCAGGTCCTTCCTACTAAGTTTTAGAAGGAAGGTCCTACCTGGTTCTTTCACAAAGCATTTGGTTACTCTGCAGGAGTCCAATTCAGACCAACGTATTCTATGGGCAGATCTCATGGAGTCGTCAATCCATAGTTGAATCGATGCAGAATTCATCCCTAGAAAGGGTTTAGTGAAGTGGTACGCTTGCAGAGCGCTTCATTAACCAGTTTATCAGCCAACTTGTTCCTTCTAATACCACAATGTCCAGGCACCCAAATAAGACAAACTTTGTTGTGTTTTGCAACACTGTTCGCTTGTGTCTTATCTTCAGCGACTAATTTCGGTAACCTCTTACGTTATTTACAAAGCAGCAGCATACAAAGAGACGCAATGTAGCGCGTAAAGGTCCAATAAAAATTTTTTACATACAAAAACAAAAATGGATGATTAATTTTTCGCCTTAAAAATAATTTTAATTAAATTATGACACATGTTGTATGTATAGTTTAGAGCATTACAATTTTTATTAATTTCCCTAAATCTGCTTTTATTTCCCCACTTTTGAAATTACATAAATAACTAAAAATCGCATATTTACTTTTGTAAATTAAATGTATATTGCCTTTCATGGTCAACAAAATTTTCGAACTAACCAGCTGATATTCTTATAGAGATGCCTGGGGTAATATTCAAGTGCCCATAGGCGGTTTCAAGTACATAGCGGTAGTACATATTAGCCGTATGGGAACTCATAATATTACAATTTGATTATTTAATATTTTGCTTATAGAGTATTTACGGCTATTTTATCTGCTTATTAATAATTTGAAAAATATATGCATGCCGCTTTAATGAAGATTTTACTTCGCAAGCAAAAATTGTACAAAAGCATCTGAAAAGCCGCTGCCAGCAGTTTTTTTAATTAACTGCTGCTGCCCCGTAATGCCTGAAACACAGGGCTAATTAAAACTTTTTTTATTTTTATTCATTTTATTGTGTTTGCTTAATTATCTATTTCGCGCTTTTTTCCCTTAAGTAATGGCATGAATAGTAATACTAAAAATGCTTGAACAATGTATATTCCCACATTTGTGGTTAAAAATTAAAAATTCATATATGCTGTTCATAGCGTTTATTTAACAGCTGTCCGGTACACCTACAACTAATTTCGTCTTCATTCAACTACACTTCTATGCGCCCTTTACGGCCCCAATACTCATTTCTTAGCTTGTAGTTCAGAGTAAACAATAAATTTTGTTGTTTTAATAAAAAGAAATAAACAACATAAAAAAGTTGTATGCATGCACATATAATATGTATGTATGTCTGTATGTATGTGTGTAGATAACACTATTCATTCATTCAATTAAAATTTACTTGGTTTTCCTGTGAAAAAATATTATCGTGATTTTTCTCGCACTCTTCATATAAATTAACATTTTATTTATTACTATTTTTTTCTCAATAAATTTTTCTCTGCTGTTCTGCGCTTTCTTCGTACATCGACGTTTTTCTAGCACTCATGTGCGACCTTAACTGAAAAGCACTTCAGCTAAAACAATACCCAAACAATAAACCGATTGTCACACACTCACTCGCATGATTTGACACATATACATATGTATGTACGTATAGTACCTACATATGCATATCGGCAGCGCTGCCTCTTCTGCTTGCGTGCCTAACACATAACTCATACGCCCAGTAGGCTCGTCCCGTCCCTTCTACTGCTTAATTGTTTTCGCATACATTCGTAGTGTATGTGGTTATGTGTGTGTTTCTTGTGTTGTTATTGTGCGTGTACAATCAGCCGATAGAAATATTATCGCTTGCAACAAAAACTAAGCAAAATAACAACAATTATTATTTTTTGTTTTTTTCTTTGCCTTTGGTGTGTTGCTCTTCGCAATGCGCTTCTGCAAAGCTCGTTTGGCGGCAAACAAAAAACGGAAAAGCACTCGTATGTACATTTGTACATACTTCAGTCAACGCACGCAACCGTTTAAAGTTTTTTCTGGCATTAACTTAATTTTCTTCTTTTTTATCTTTTCAATTGTCTTCGCCGGCGCCCCAGCTGGCTGTTGGCTATTCGCCGCTTGTCTACCTAGCGGCATACGTCACTTAATGCTGGGAATAAATTCTGGTTTGAAGCTCGTACATATATAGATGTACATATATGTGTATGCCCTCACTTTGTCAACCGCATGTGAGTGCATTTGTTCGCGGTCTAATGGCAATTCAGCAGCTTCGACACTTTGCAATGAAATGGCAGGCAGAGTCAGCACCTCTTGTAGAAAAAGTTTTGTCGCGTACGTGTACCGCACCTCAATGCAGCTCTCAATGAACTTCATTTGGAGGGTAAAATATTTAACTATGTATGTGTGTTTGTATGTGTGTACGGGCAACTTTGCTTTGCAACTTCATTTGAGAGGAAAACCAGTTTGTTTACTTGCAATTTTTTTGTGTGCGCGTGATTTTTTCTTTTTATTACTTCAAATATTTTTCTCATCACATCGTAACGCTTAATCAGCTGTTGTTCGCTGCAGCCCATTTTCAAGCAATTGCCGCTGCTGTGCGCGTTGCCATGTACAATTCATGCTTTATCGGAGTACTTGACTTTGCTAAGCACCACTTTTCCACTACTATCTGTTTGCTCTTCAAGTCCGTTACACTTCTGCGCATTTAAATATTTGTGTATTATTTACCTTTTGTATTAAGACTCTTTATCTTTGCACATCAATAATAAACTATTTAGGCTTGGTATTAAGTGACGGTGATTCATTGCAACCCACTTTGGCACGTATTATACACTTATCCCTCTCAGCTTTCAACAGCTCCCGAAGCCACTTAAGTCTTCTAAATGATGCATAATTTTACATATTAGATAAATGTACTCGTATACTCGCACTCAGCGATGGTTAGCAAGTTCATCGTGCACGCCTTTCTTAAGAAGACTAACACAATTGGGCGATCCCAAAAAATGTTGCTTTTCTAAAATGCTATCTTTGACTATAATTAAGAAAAAACTTGCAGTTATATTTCTAAAACTTCACTCTATATTTTTTTTAATTTTTCGAAATAAATTGAAAGCCTTTGCGTATATTTAAAGCGCTTTTTTCCCACACTGTGTTGTATTTCAAGATGTTAATAAAGTTAGGAGCGATACAAATATTTTATAAGACAATTTGAGCTCGATAATGAAATATTAAATGGTGGAAACAGTTTTTTTCTAATTAAGGTCGTCTCTTGGCAGGCAATTACGTCTTCGCCATCAAAAAGCATCTCAAAAAAATCTCTTTGAATATGTCTACATATAAATTACACACCCCATAATGTGCAGAATAATTCCTGTACTGCTTTTTTAACCTTCCCCTTTCTTATATTCTGCCTATCCGCATATGTTTATCTAGAAGCTCTTCTTTTTCATTACCACCAAAAATATTTACTGCTTTCTGTATACTTCACCTTCCCTTTTTCGTCAATTTTTCCAGCTATACACACATCAATCAGTTCTCTTTGCATATTCTTACCTTGCAATCCAGCTGCCTACAAACATCTAATTACTTCACACGCCAACTTGCCATCGACTGCTGAATCAGCCGTATAAACCTTCAAATCTTCAATTCTTCATTCGCTTGTCTACCTTATTATTCAACAAGTTTTATTGCTATCTCCCTGATTATTTTCTCCACTCACCTTCCTTCCCGCTTAGACAATCAACTCAACTGTGTCTGCCCTCTTTTTTCCGTGCTTCCTTCCGTGATTCCTCTAAACTTATTGTTACGTTTGCTCAACCGATGTCATTTCTTATCTTCTCACGGTTTACTTTAACCCACTTTTCTTGTTTCTGTTGCTTGTTGTTATTTATTTGTTGTTCTGCTTTTTTTACCTCTTTTGTATTTTTTTCTATCTTTTTTTTTTTTTGTTCATATAACTGCTTAGCTGACTTTTGCTTGTTTTGGGTATGAGGCGCCATAAGCTCTATGACTTCATTGTTTATCGGCAGAAAATAAGAAAAAATGGCTTTTCCGCTGCTTAGCTATTAACTTGGTTATTTGTTTAAGCCGCTGGCTCACACTTGCACTCACTTGCAGTACGAGTACTCTTACTTGCTCTCCTGAGTGAGCTTTGTAATTCAATTGTGGGTTCTCTGTTGTTAGAATTCCTGTACTTCCCACACGCTCAGTTATCTTTCGCGCATGCGTCATCATTGCAGCCAATATTCATGTGTTGTCAGCGGCACTTGAAATTAATATTATTTCTATGGGAAATTTCTTTTATTCTGTCTATGATTTTATTGAATGATTTTATGGCTATTTTGAAAAGATTAAGTCTATTGTTACATCTATAAAAATAATTTATGACCACATCCACTCCTGATAATTATCAATTAATTTTTTTTTTATTTTAATACTTTCAATTTCGTCATACAGCGTAATTTTTCACCAATTCAATATATTTAATAGCCAGTATATGGCTATTTTAAACTGTGATAATTGTTAATTTTTTATAATTCCTCAGGAATCTCTCATCACGAAGTACAAGCATGTTTTAATAGCATGCACTTTACAGTCATATTTACTCTTTGGCATTACTCATACATGCATTTTAAATAATTCATACTCACAAACTTGCATTTAAGGTCGTTTCAATTTTGCTAAATTGGAAAAAAGTAAGGCAGGTTATATTCGGTCCGAAGTGAACTTTATATACCCGCACACATTTAAGGAAAATTTAATTTAGGCTGCCTGTTAATGGGAGTTATGGTTTGCAAATTTTTGCAAATGAACGTTACATGGGAGGTGGGCTATATCTCAAAAAATTTCGCCAATTTTTAACATAAACGTACCTTGCGGTGTTTCGCAAAAATATATAAACTTTTCCCCGAGTTATAGACTGTAACATTAGACGGACGGACGGAGCTACCACCCATTGTTCAAAATTTTATTATACTTATATACCGTATTTTTCTTCTTGAGTTCATTTGTACCAAATTTTGGACAGTTTGTTTCATTTTCTCTGAAAAAATTATCGTTATATATCAATTACCGTTATAGCGAATGAAAATTTGTGGTTCGTATTAAGAGATTTAATGACTTTAATTAACTCTTGAAAGCGCCTAATGAAATTTAATAACTTCTGTATTAGTCTCAATAATTAAATGTAGTATAAAAAGGCGCGTCCGCTCTAGCAGAAAGGATTTGAAAAATCTGCTTGAACTGAGTCACCTATTAACTTGCAGAAATTTATTTTGAAACCGGAATATGAAAAATCTGACTTGAGGAACATATTTGTATGTATGTATGTACGTTTACTCATATCTTAACGCTGTTATAATGAATTTTTAATGTTCACATCTCTTTTTTGAACAACTTAAGCGGCACTAATGGTAAACCAAATTAAGCAAATGCTTAAAATCTTCAGCCTTTTTAAAATACCGCCTTCAAATAATACGCTTTGTACGTGCTTTTTTTCTTAATCACTTTAATCTTGGCATTAGCCGCCTTTATTTGTGGATTCATTGCCTAATTTCAATATTTACGTTTACCATATGAATATTTCGATTTCTGTTGAAGTTTTCCCATCGCACAGCCGTTTTCGCTTTCATGCAAAATGCGAAAAACTGGTTTTCATAAATGAATCTAGGCTGCGTTTGTGCGCTCAAAGGAATAAATAAA
The DNA here is from genome assembly GCA_037575425.1 of Anastrepha fraterculus. Lineage (NCBI taxonomy): Eukaryota > Metazoa > Arthropoda > Insecta > Diptera > Tephritidae > Anastrepha > Anastrepha fraterculus. The sequence goes on from JAYXIM010027769.1 coordinate 10,176, forward strand.
AACTTTGACAAATAAAAGACGAAAAAATGCAAATTACCCAGTGGGAAACTGAGTTGATCGTAAAATTGACCATCTGGAAAGAATTTGAAGATATTACAAATTAAACGGTAATTTATATGTAGTAAAAGATGCACATATTGTTTTTTTTATTCAATTGTATTTGCTATGAAATAATGCTCAGTTTTACTTAGAAAACCATCGACTGCCTGAAGGACACACTGGTGTTCCACTAAGTTCGCCTATTTGGAAATTTGAAAGCAAACAAAAAAAATTAAAGCTTTCTGAACTTGGCATTGTAAAAAAAAGTGTAGATAGTGTAGAATGTTGCGTCATAATATGAATTCAATGAATCCAATTTTATCAATGCCGCGTCTAATTCATGAAATGTTCTTGGTTTATTGGCATAAACATTTCCTTTACAAATTTTCGATAAGAGAAATCCCACGACATCCATGCAATTTTGCTTGATGATAAATTTACAACGAAGCGGAATGTCACTGTCACCACATTTTCGAATTTTCGTCAAACTCCCACAATTTTTGCATCGGACTTTCATGCCTATACGTTGTATATTTGGGTAATTCTATACAACTCAACTTTAGTACCCACACATGACAAATGACAGTCAAATAACGTTTTACGATCGACCCAAAAAATGGCTCTAAATTGAAAATAGGCGGTCTTAGTGTGAATTTGGACACTCGTAATAAATTTGCAAATAAGTGAATATTCTTAAGGGAGAATTCTATCTGTGCTACACAATACTGTATAAAACAAATATATTATTTTTGCGTACGAAATTTTTGTGCAAATGGTTTCATGGTTATCATGCCAGACCAGTTGCAAAAACCCCGCTTTGGAGAAATCACATGATTGAATTTGGAAAGGGTGACGTGTTATTTCTCTAATACTTGCTCCTGCTGGAAAACATTTTCAGGGTATTCTTCCTACATCTTCTCGGGGAGAAGGGCTCATGGTTTTCGAAATATGCATTACATCACATCCTCCTGTTTTATATTATCCTTTAACATAGCATCGTAGTTTTCACATACTTATACATTCATGCGTAGTTGTAGTACACTTATACGAGTATATGAGTATATATGTACATATAACGTTTGCTCTCATTGGTCTCGAAACCAATTACTACAGATTTTTATTGATCTCTACGTGTGTGGAGGTAAAGTCAGTTGAAAGCCAGTTGAACTGTATACTCTATGAAGCACCTGAACGAGAGTTCTCACAATTATGTTCTATTCTTATTCACCTTCGTGAAGTTGAACACGTACGATTCATGTTCGCTGGATCAAAACGTGCTGTACGTAATTGCTATGTCAGTGGGCGCATAAGCAGCTGGCTTGATTGCGCTCGTAGCCAATGAAATTGATTTCTCAGCACCACCTTCCAGCCAGCCAGCTGCGGGGGTTGCTGTCCTTTAGTTTAGTTTGTAGCACAGAAAATCTTCGATAGTTTTTTAAGATTTATTGTTTTCATTTCTTTATCTACCTTTCTCTCTTTTTGTATCATTACTACTTATCCATTTTCTTCTGAGACTTATCCAAACTACAGCTGGTTAAAGTTACCTGATATTTTACTACACTTCCAACATTTACCTTTTATTATTTTTGTTTCCAAATCCAAATGTGTACCAGCAGCACAGTGGTGGTGCCAATCAGTTGATACAGGTAACTGCATACTGGTGCGTGTGTGTGTGTGTATACGAGTATGCAGCCTGAAAGAACAACTCTTGGAAGATGTAATTGTTAGAATTTTTTTATAATAAATTTCAAATAATAGTACGGAACCAGTACGCTATCCAAAGTGGGTAAAAAACTTTATTCAACTGTTAGGGCAGTTTGCTAATGTAACAAACGGAAATCTGGGAAAAGACTATCACCGTCTCGTGCTAATTGCCGACTTCAGCAAAGCTTTTGACACTCTATGGCACTCAAAGATTTTGGCAGCGTTGTAAAATGCAGGCATTAGGCGGATGACCTTATAGTTGGAGAAAAATGTCACTCATTTCAATAAGTGCTTTGTTTAGATGTGTTGGTGTCGATGTCAGAATTTTTAATGTGTTGGAGTTTCTGGTAGTCACGCCTTGCAGCGCAGGTATTTCGAGTGCAGCTGCTTTGTGTGCAAATCCGCGCGAAGAGATAGATGGCTCCTTATTGACCTTTTTTTTAGTTCTCGCGTATAATTTTTTCTCCTTGTTATTTTCTGAGGAATTTTCGCCTAAAATAATGGGCCAAAAGTGCAATGAACACGGAAGGTTATTCACCATTTGCGTACGTGCACATTAGGGTGACAAAAAAGTTGCGGTTTTTTCACTGGAATAATAGAATGTAAGTCTTCTGCCAAAAGATTTCGGAAAAATATTAGGATTTACGTGAACTGGACCGATTTAAAAGTAAATATTTTTTTTAAATAAAATTACTTTTAGAAAATATTTTTTCCAAAAAGTCACCTCACATTTCTATCATATGTTTAACTGTAAAAAGTATGCATAAAAATGTTTAAAAATTTTGCATGAACGGATTAATTTTTTGGCTGAGTTCTTTAAGATTTCTTTCAACCTATCTTCCAAACAAAGGTGAAAATAGCATACAAATTCTCAATATTCGATTTCGTTGATACTAATAAACCAAAGATCAATATTCAACTTAAACGCTAGAAATACGGAAAACGTGTTTAAATGTTAATTCCGTTAGAGAAAGGTCCATCTATTAGGAGTTTTTTTCACAAAAATTTTCCTCTTTTTTTTACATGGAATTTCTGAATTACATTACATATATACCTAAAATGTAAGCATCACATAGAGTCATATAAAATAAAATTCAGACCTAAACTTTCAAATCGCGATACACATAAAATTTGTTTCATCTCCATTACCAGAATCCATTGTCAGAATCTTGTTTTTTTTTTGTTTTGTACGGTGTAAGTAAATAATTTGAAATACAGTTAATAATACCATTACATTTGTTGTTGTGTCTTCTACATTTAAATGAGCTGTCATATCGTCTTCCATATGATGCATTGGAAAATTCGAAACAAGTGAACTACGGACCTCAACTGACATGTTAGCACTACAGTTGCTTGAGTAATAATAAATAAAACTAAAAACAAGGTGGCTCGAAATCCATTTTGGAGGTATGAATCAATGAATCTAGCAGAAGAATAATTCAATCGCCGAAATACGGAAGATAAAACATTTGACCCACCCTAATGTACATACTGATCTATAAATACATAAATGAGTTTATTATTGGCTGTGCGAGTTAGCTCGCTGGGCTATACGAAATATTTACCAAGTGGATTTTCATGCAGGCGACGCTCAGCTATCTCCTCATCCTCTAACTGTGTGCTTAGCGCCATCTTTTGCTTTCTTTTTGCAACGTGTCGTTTGCCTTAAAAAAAACTGCTTTTGATCGAAAATCTTTGACACACACGACTCCAAATTGACTACCTAATCGCCAATATACGAGTACTTGCATGTATGTACATAGGCATTTATGTCTAACCAACTTGCAAGTTGATGCCACTTGCACGTTTTCACATTATCAATCCATTATTATCGACTACGCCATACCATAGTACTTATGTACATATCATACAAACACTGGTGTTTATATAAGTAAGTCACTTTATCCTTTTACAATATTCGCAATATTTATCTTACTAAATTTTGTATAAAAATAATTTTGATTGCATGAGTATAACGAAAACTGTATGAATCAAAGTTCACTTACAAAATTCACAAAAGCTTAACAAATTTCATTTATACCTAACCTAACAAATTTCAAAAAATGTTCAAAATTATCACCTTTTTAACACGTTGGCTGCCAAAGCCTTTTTAGAATTTTGATCGTTCAGTAGCAGTGTCATTTAACAATTTTGGTCACCTGAGGCCAACAACTTATTTATGTTCTTTTTTGTTTCTTAGTGCCTAAAAATAAGTTTTGACTACTCGCGACTTTATTTTGGTCGCTAATTTTGCAGTTATAATGGTTTTTTTGTGTTGCACATTTTCGTGCGACATGGCCTGGGAGATCATAAAACATGTTGTGGGGCCACGTCGCACGAAAATGTGCGACAGTAATTTTTTGTAGTTTTCGAGTTGTATTTGATATTTTTAGTTTATTTTACTTAGTTTTCTACCAGGAAGCGAAGGCAACGAGCTTTTGAAAAACCTCTTGCTGTTATTGATTACAACAAAGCCAAATTAGGTGTTGATACATATATCCGATCAAATGACCGCCTACACCACCACTCTCAGAAGAGGTGTTAAGTGGTACCGCAAAGTGGCTTTTGAACTGTTACTAGGAATGTCTGTCGTAAATGCTTTTATAATATATAAAAAGGCTACAAACAAACAAATTTCAATAACTAAGTTCCGGCAGGAGACTTCAAATGCTTTGTTGGACTTCATGTCTCCAGAACCCATAACAAAAGGAAAACATTTTATAGAAAAAAGAAAGGACGACAACGGAAAAACAATTAGGCGTGCTTGTGTATTGTGTTATGCCATGTCAAAAAAATCTGCTGAGAGAGCAACAGCCAATAAACCGCAACTATGTGTAGAATGTTTTCCTAAATATTCCCACCAGAAAAATTAATTTTTGCACTTATCTCCATTAAGAAATAGAATTTTTAATTTTAAGTTTATTGTTTTTCTACTGATTTCCATTTGAATTTACATACATATATATTTTTATATTTGTTTTGTTCATAAATGAATTAATTTTTAAAAGAATTAATAAAAAGACAAATTTTAATTTACAACTTTTTTATTATCCAAAAAAATACCATTAAAAATACACAACGGCCATGGGAAATACACCAAAATGTTCACCACAGACCAGAGAATCCAAATTCTATGTAAAATTCCATATTAAAATGTACAAAAATGTGCGACGTGGCCTCAGGGTAACATTTAGGTGTCGCACGAAAACGTGCGACGTGGCAGCCAACGTGTTAATCAGAATTCCTAGAAAACTCCTGGGCATGCAGTTTTATAGCCAATTCAATTTGAATATTTTTTTCCATACGATGTTGGGAATTTTCTTCCATTTATAGTCTGAATTATGTGAGCACAAGTGTAATTGGCTGACTGCAGATCCGCGCCGCATTTGTTGCCACATATCGATATTTGTTCGCGGCGAGTTTTTGATGCGCTTGTCAGCTAGCATTCGGCTGCCACATATCCTGTGGCATGAACCACAAAGCCTTCGCTGCTACCTGCAACGTGAGTATTTTAACCTCAAGTGCCGTTATAACCGTCAGTGTAGGAGCTTCTGCCGCTAAAATCGTTTTTGTTGCATACCCCCGACCAGAAACAGTTTCAACTAACAGTTGATGCCTTTTTTTGTTTGAGAGCAATTCCTGAAACGGCTCCAGCTCAGCTTGCTGCCACTGCGATTCGCATGCCGATTGCAGTGAGTAGCTTGTTGAGAAGATTATTTTTGTTGCATGTACCAAATTACCTTGTTGTAAGTGGCTGCTATTTTAGTTGTGGTTGGCGTGAAGAGGGTCGATATGTTACTTGGACTTCATTCCCTCTTCCAATACACAAATTTGGTATCGTGGGAAAAATGTGATGCTGTAGCTTCTTTTTCGTCACTTTATCTTCCAATTGCATTTACATTTGTGCAATATTATTTCTTCTTTTTTCCAAGTAATTCCTGCTTTGCTTATTTCTGCGTTCACAATTTGTGTTTCTTGCGATTTCGCAAACTTTTTTCCTACAACTTTAGTAATCTTTCCTATTTTGGTTTTCAAACTTTTTTTCTCAGTTATTTCGTCTCATTCGCCGCATTACTGACAATTTATGTACCGTCGATTGGTAACACTGGCCGATATCGGTTTCGCTAGCGTGGGAATTTTGCGCATTCATTGAACGGTAAATCAGGTTTCGCTTGTTGCTACACTTGAATTTGATGGTTAAATTGATTTTACGCAATGGAATGCAAAACCAAAAAAGTCCACATAGCAAGCAACATTTACCTAAATAGATGAGATGAATGTACTATACACATGAGTGTATGTATGTAAGAAATGTGCTTATGTTAGAGCGGAGCGATTTGTATGGCATACAATTTTTCGAAACCGCGCTGTAGAAATTATTATTATATCTTGTTAGTACGAGCAACTCCTTTCGAGGTTCCAAATTTGATTTTTACCGAATATGATTGGTCCCAAAATTGAAGTTTTATGGAACAACATAGAATTTTCTATGCATACTAATCATCAAAAAAATAACCACGGCATTTGATACATGAATTTCATGTAAAATTTTTTTACATGGAGTCAGAATAATTTTTTTAGATATTGTCGGATTTCTTTTTTCATGAAAAAATTGTATGAAAATTTAATTTTCTGAGTTCTGTAAAAACTCACTTTTAACGTTTACAGTATAACATCGATATTTACTTAAGTTGAAATGGTTCCCAGAAAGAGGGCACACTTGGATGAAAATTAAATTCGTCCTTTGTAATAGTTATTTTGATTTTTTTCTTAAGTCCGTTTTTTAATTCTTCGTTTTTCATAATTATTTAAAAAAGATTTCAAAAATATCGTAAGGTAGAAATAAGTATCAAAAATGTATTCTTCGTAAGAAAAAATATGGAGTTTCAATGTAGTATTGGCACATTAGCACATTATTGTTGTAAATAAGGCTGTTGGTGAGGACATAAGAGCAATGTACTTGGTTTAATGCTACTATGGTATATGAACTTGATCACCGTATTTTAATTGTCGGTCAGTGTACATAGAAAATTCTATGTTGTTCCATAAAGTCAATCTTTGGAAACTCGAAATGCATTTTAGCCATATGTGGTGTAATAATTTTTATTCGTTACAATAAAAATCGTTGCAAAACCGCCCCATCCTAATGTATTGCATGTACTTGTAAATAATTGTATTCCCGACTTCAAAGCTCTTGTCTCTGGTAATTGCGCGCCATTTAAATTGCACTCTACTTAAAATTTGCTGCTGTTTGTTTTTCTTCGTCATGAAACAACTGTCAAAAAAGGTCACGCGCAAATTAACCCCTGCTGCGCTGACAATTAAATGAAATGGAAGCTGTTAGAGAGCAATAAAAAATAGTGATAAAAAAAAATGTATGAAATTAATGCAAATTACGTTGGGGCTTTCTCAGAATTTTTTAAATTAAAAATTCTTCTTAACTTAAGAAAGCTTATAAGTATTTTTGTTTTTGTTAAAGCTAGTGTTCTTCGATTGGAACGATACTCTAAAGGATCTTCTAAGCGCTTGAGGGAAACTTTAAAATATTTTATAAAATCTCTCCCTTTTCAAAAAGTTCCAATTTGGCAATGTTTGTTTAATGCTTTCATCTTTAGAAATGCGAAAAATCTGCTTGATAATACAAAATAAAGCTGCAATAAAATTGCCTTCTTTTGTGTATCTATTTTCCTATTTAAAACATTTTTTTTGTCTTTTAATTGTTTACTTGTTTATATTTCCTTTAAACTTACTTTTTTCGTGCTAACAAAACATGAATAAAAATTGTTGTTTTCCTTTTGCCTTTTAGTCTATAAGGATGCAAATTAGTTCCTTAGAAGAGCACGCTGCATAGAATACATAGAATTCATAATTACGGCAATAGCCGTAACTTAATATAGTTAAATTCTCATTGTCAGTAGTCATAGATATACTCAGCGAACAATGACAAGTAAGAATGTCATATAATTCAGCAAATGAGTTGAACATTTCTGCACGGAAAAACAGCTGCTCAATGTTTACATTTTCATTCATTTTGATTAGAAATTCCTCGCTTGGCTCCATCTGCTTAAATAAATTTTGGTCATATGATATAAAAATACAAAAGCATACAAGATTATTCTTATCACCAATTCTCTCAAAAGTAACTTTTTTTTAGTAATTTTTACTCCTTTTGTGATTGTGGAACAAATCACAGAGTGCGCATTCTGCATAGCAAAATATAACAGTTCTTGCAATCATAATAACTAATTTTTTCTATGCATGGGAATACTGCCGTAAGCCATCAATTAGCTAAACAAAAATTTTGCCCAGCTAAAACAACTTAACTATTAAGATGCAACCCTCAGGATGAGAATGAAAGAAGAAAAAATTAGGAAAACTTAAACCACATACAAAACCAAACGTTAAATAATAACAACAACATATCTACGTACATATATTCATAGATAGAAATAAGTTAATAAACAATATGCCTGTGATACCTGAGACAATATACTCGTTCAATAATAAAATTACAAGGCATTACAGCAAACTACATAATTCAACACCAGTGTTTTATTTGTTGACGACTTTAGTCAGACTTATGATGCTAATAAAGTACAACGCGTGTAGTCACAACAATAAAACGTAGCTGGCAGCATAATATAGTAATACGCTGTCGTTAATAACCAAATACTATCTTTTCTCTAAACAAATGAAACAAAAACATATACGTAAGTTTTTGTGTTGAAAGAAATGGGCTGTTAATCAGACATAAGCTTTATGGAGAGCTGCCCAAATGTATTTATGATTTGACAAATTGTATTTATGCATTGACAGAAAGAGGGCGCATAGTATTATATTAATGGTTAGTAATAAATTTAGTTATGGCTACTTCGATGTGTTTGGTTTAAACATCTATATTTTGAAAATTAAATGAAATAAGTAATTCATAAAAATATTATCTATTGACAGCCGATGCTGTTGCATGTTTTTTGTTTTTTGCAATCGATCTCATTTTTATCGCCAGTTACTATTCACTGCAGAAGCCACATTTTGCTGTTGAAGCAGCTGTTCGTTCTAGAAAAAGCGTCGTTCGAAGCCTCTCGAGTTCAAGTCAAACGCCACTAAATTTCCTTATTACTAAATCCTTCACCATGAATGCCATCAAACGATGAAAAATGCATAACTGAGTCAGACCTAATGAATTTGAAAGTTGCGTCTGTCACAAATCTTCATATCTTTATCCAGTAATGCCAGCAACTCTGCTGTTTATGCATTTTTTTATTTATTCGGGCCGCTCCTTGTTTACTACCTTAACCAGACCATAGTCTTCGCATTGAAAGGGGTACGTTGTTTCAGAAGCCTCTCAAGAGCTTTTATAAGCATTCCACGCATCGTAGCCACAGATGTTTCTATTTGAAGGCAGAAACCAATAACTCCCGCAAATGCCACCGACTTGGCTCACATTTCGAAATTTTCAAGCGCAAAAACAAAAGTATGGCGATGTTAAATAATAAAAATGAATTGTAATATAATAAAAATGAATTGTTCCCAGATGTTTAATACCCCTATTAAACATTTTCGGCCTACTATTTTTTTCTATTTTCAACGAATATATTCTATATTCCTTTCTATTCTATTCTATATTCAACGAATAGATACTTTCTTTTTATTTTGTAAATTATTTTTTCAAAAACCTGTAACAGAAACATTCAATAAAGTGCATATGCTGACTTGAATTGTGGGACATTCCTACAGAAAATAGAGGGAAGAGCTTTTAAAGTAGCGACCGGCAAGTAAGAATTTCAGTAGTAATTTATGGTATGGTAAATTAGTAAAAGTCATTCGTGCCCCAACTTCACAGTAAAAAAAAAAAATATGTTGAACTTAAAGTGGTTTCACTAATTAAAAAACGCTATGCCTCGATGGTAAATCGGTCATCATTCGGTCAACCGTTTACTACAATATCCGGCTGTCTACATCGTCTGCATTGCATCAAATGCTGTTTCGACTCTTCCGCTTAATTATTAGCACCTACTTGAAAACAGATTTTTTATTTACTTTAATAATAAAATACTGGAATATATAAATCTCGTATGAATTTGAATAATATTTTATTTTTCATGTTTTAAAATAATAAAACATTTCACATTTTACAATAAAACATATTTACATGGGCGTGCATACATCCATGTGCATAAGTGCATACATGCATTCAAGTATAATTTTTCTACCACGCAAAATTACTCACACATCGATCTGCCTGTGTTGGCGTTGGCGATGCCCACACATAGCGAATACCACTTGAAATATTTTTTAGATTGGTTTATTAATCGATTTCCACTTGATCGCGTCAAATGACACAATTTTTTATTCATGTTTTGTTTTTCTTAAGTATCCAACAATTTTTACCGAATGTGGGTGATTGTTATTGTTTGACTGGCTATAGGTCACTCTGCGTATTGCATGAATGCAATCTCCGTTTTCTACTTTCCACTCTTTGGGCGACTTAATCTGGGTGCCGTAGGTGGATTGGGAAAATTAATATTGACGACTTGATCGTGCGTAATTTGTTCGTGGGTGTAAGCTGCATTTTGATTCTATTAGCATTTTATTTCTAAATATTTTTAAAACTTGTAAATTGAAACATGTTTTGTTAATCCGTTCAAGCGTGCCATGCCCAGGCTGAGTGCAAAGCTATGTAAGTGTTATTTGTGGCCTTTTTTATGAAAAAAATTCTCTCTACTAAATTTATGTGTTAACTTTTAGATTCTAATTTTTTGTTTATTTACATTTTCTTAAACTTAGTGATATGGGTATTTGCTCTCAACTCCATTACATATTTTTATACCGGCGCACACTTAAACACAAGGGTATTGTATTTTAATATATGTCCATCCATATGTCAATGAAGCTTTTTTCAAATATTACGAAGAAAAAAAAAATTACGATAAAAGAAAAATTTTGAAAAATGGGCTGCCCCACACCCATTTTTGTGTAAATGCGTTTGTTTCGATAACGACTTAATTTCGTACAAACTTGGTACCAGTGTTGCTCCCACATAAATATTATTGAGACCTGGTAGGAACCAAGGTCATTCTTTTTACGAGTATGTCAAGACTAAATCTCCATCTGAGCTCGAATGGGTTCGTGCGTGACTACCATTCGGTAGTTCAAAACCTCGGGCTTGAAATCTCAAAGGGTAGAGCAAATTTTTTCTAATAGCGATCGCCCCTCGACAGGCAATGACAACGCCCCGAGTGTGTATTTCTGCCATGAAAAAGCTCCCCATAAAAAATATCTGCCGTTCGGAGTAGGCATAAAATTGAAGGTTCCTCCAGTTGCGGAAAAATCCAAGACGCGTACCACAAAAAAGAGGAAGAGCTCGGCCAAACAACCCAACTAAGGGTATAAATGGCAATTATGTATGTAAGTATGTATGCAAGTAGCTGCTCACTAACATTTTTTATATTTTGTCCGCAACCGTTCAACAGTGGTTTTTGTTTGATTTGTTATGAAAAGAAATCTTAATGTCCTTTGATAAAAGGTTCGCGTCCGCTAAATAGAGATTTGTGTGAACCTTTTATGGAAATGACGTCTGGCTAAGAGAGTAATTTGTTTCGAAATGTATACTTCCATTAATGTATACTTATATAAGAAAAAATGACCGCCCAAGTGAGATGTCCATCTAATTAATAGAGGTGTCCATTAGGAGAGGTTTCATTGTATTTACGTCCATTCGTTCGTCTGATGTTATAAGCCAATACTTCCATTGTCTTTAAGTTAGTTTGTTTTCAAAAATTAATACTTCGGTCCAAGCAGTTCCTAACATGTAAGCTATCTTTTTCTTACTCTTTTGAATTGAAAACCTTTTTTTCGAATCACTTTCCTTATTATTATTATTGCCTTACATTTGACTTCAAAAGAAAGTTGCGACAAACGCCGCTGTCATCTTTCAAGTCCACCACACTTTTTATGCGTACAATTTTATATTACTATTGGTCAGCCAACCTACGCACTTCCGGTTTCTTTTTGTATTATAGGCTACTCAATCAATTATGCAGCTCGTATGCCACCTTTCGGCACGATTTGCTCTTCCTTTCCTCAACTAATTGCTGAAGTTCGATGTTTTAATTTTTTACACTCGTCATTTGCCGGCATTATTGTGCAGCACTAACCTTTCGCCTACTGTTTTTCCGGCGCGTGCTGCCACCAATTCGACTTGTGCCGGTTAAAAATCAATATCACCATAAAGCAACAACCACAATATGAGAAATGGATGTCACGACGCCTGCAGAAGTCTAGACACTGCTCTTCTTTTGCGGGTGAACGGTTGACATTGTTGTTGTTTTTATTTAGCATGTTGTGTCAGCGGCACGTGGCTGTGCGTCACGCACCCCATTTGCGTACTAATGGTACACGGCGCAGGCGTCGACAGCGTTGACCTATGCAAAATGATGCGTGGTGCAGCGATTTGTTTTGTTAATTAGATGCAAAACAATTTGTGTAGGCTCATGGGCTCAAAGTGGCGTTGATTAGTGTATGGGTGCAGTGTGTATTTTTAATTCATGTAAGCGTGGGGGGAAAAATATACTATGCTGAAGTGTTGGTGTCCGAGTGGGTTGTTCATCATATAATATTTGTTTTAATTATTTTGAGTTTATGAATATTTCTGAAAAGTTCTTTTACTCAGCAAAAGTAGAAGCAAATGTGTGCGTTTTATATTTCTTAAGCGAAATATTTTGCAAAAGGAGTGTGCAAGTAGATACACTGCTGGTTTGCTCAAATAAAGTCATAACTCAAAAAATTCAAATTCGTTTACGCAAGACATTCGGTGAATTGGCTTTAAATTATGTTTAGAGATGATACTAATTTCTGGTTTAATGAATATATGAATAATATTTGAAGTGAACTGCAATGCTCACTAGACTCCCTAAAACCCATAACATAATAAAAATATAAGCAAAATGACTGCTTGTGTATTTTGCATACAGCAGGCATCCTTGGCCCAAAATTTTTCGGAACAGGCATTTTGTGTGCTACCGAATAATGGTGCGCGATGTTTTGGTTATCAATAACAATACCGATAGCTATACATATCCATCACTTTTTGGGATACGAACGAATGCTTTCAAGAATCCTTTCACTTGAACGTTTCGGTCATGTCGTTTTACTTTTTTGGATTACTTTTTGTGGCAGCACGTCAAACCACTAGATTTTGCTTATGAACCACAGGTGGAGATCAGGTGGCTATGGAAAGAGAGGTGCAAAATTAGACTGATCGACCAGTCTTCACGAGACTTCGGGATGGTATTTGCTAAATGTCCAAATGGCATAAAAATTACAATTTAAGAAATTCAAATATTCCGCATTTTATTAACTTACTCATGTTTTATTTGATTCTTGAACCCTTCGTTGTTTAGAATTGATCTGCGTCGCGAATTGCGAGAATTATTCATCTCAAGTGCAAACAGGTTCTTTTCTGAACTTTCATTTTCTAACGTTACCAAGCGTAGTCAGGTTGTCCACGCAATACCATAATTCCGAATGAAAGAATGATTTTCTGGTATTACTCCGTTCGTGTGATATTTAATCTTTTTCATTATACGACAATTTTTTCTCATAATTAGTTGAATACCTACCTAAATTTCTACATGTGGATGCATAAAATAGCAGGAGGAGAAATTTGTGGAATGTTGTTCTTGATTGGGCTTTGCTTTTCTAAATACCTACCGAGTTCTAAATAGCGCCTGCTGCCGAGATCCCCAGTTGATCCTGCGGCTGCCGTAGAGGAATGGGTTGGTGCGTGACTACCATTCGGAAGTGTGGAGATTCAAATCTCCGTGCATGAAACAGCAAAATGATAGAAAACGTTTTTTCCAATAGCGGCCGCCAGTCGAGAGGCAATGGAAAACCTCCGAGTGTATATCCGTCAAGAAAAAGGTCTCATTACAAAAAACCTTTGCCATTACGAGTCGGCGTAAACTTGCAGGTCCCTCGATTTCTGGAACAACATCAAGACGCATGCCACAAATAGGAGAATGAGCTCGGCCAAATACCTAACAGAAGTGTACGCGCCAATTATTTATTTTTATGCAGATAAATCCTAATTTATGATAGTAGACAATGTAACTGTCCGTTTTATATTTATTTCATTTATTATTAAATTCGATTTAAAAAATTAGTTAATTAAAAACTAATCGTGTTTTAAATTTCTTCACTTATTTTTTTATTTTTATTAATTTCTTTACTTAATTTTTTATTTTTTTTTTATTAATTTCTTTATTTTTGCTTAATTGAATTGCTTTTTATGATTTTATATCATTTATATCATCTTTTTCACTTAATTGAATTGAATTTTGTTCAACTTTAATTTAGTTTTGTTTTGTTTTACTACGACTACTTGTTACATTACTTGTATTTTTTATTTTATTTCCTAAATTAATTATATATTAATTTATTTCATTTTATTGAATGTTTCGTTTTTTTAAATGCCTTCTGTATTCTTTTAGTCGCTATCTATGCATGAACCCAAATACAAAAAACTTCCTATACGCTTGAACCGCAAATTACCTCACCGGCTCGCATCAAATATAATTAACTTTATAGCAGCTGTTGCTGGCTGAAAGCGTGGCGAGCAGGCATAGAAATTTTCTAGTCGTTCAAATTGCTTCCCAGTTCAACAACACCAAATAAAAATTTCTGCTCTAAAACATTTCTGTAGTATTAGAAAAAGCAACAAATTTTGTATACCTCTTCTGTTTTAGTTGCGCTTGTGTGTGTACGAGTATGTGTGTTGTTGCTATGTTTATAATGAGCCATCATCATGCCACCCCACCACTACAAATTTTTCACGCTTATTTCTTTACTTCAAAATGACGAGTACTCGCGCTTCTTTTTCGTCTTGGCTGCTGTCTCATTTCTGCCTATCTGCAGGCCCATACTTTGGGCACTGAAGCATGCGACCCCTTCTGAGAAATCGCATCAACACTGCGGGCGTAGCTGCTGGTGCATAATATATGTACCCACTGCATGCATACTCGTATATGTAAAAATATATGTATGCAGATATATAAGTATGTATGAATGTACATTTGTATGAAGGCGTTTGTGGAGTTATTTTTACCTTACGCTGCTTCTACACGAGCGCTTTGTGTGTTTGGTTGCTCGTAGTTTATCGAACCGTTGTAATTGTTGCAGGCCAAAAATATGACCGAGGAAGAGTGGCAATCACCAGTAAATACATTGCATTTTAAATATTTTGTTTATGTTTTTACCGTGGCTTTTGGTATTTTATTTGTAGCCTTAGTTTTTGGATGTCTAAACTACGGTAAGCCTTCGCTGAAGCAATTAAATTCATAATAAAGCTTGAAGCTTCTATGAAATAGGGGATTTCAGTTTCAGCCACTTCACGCATCCATAATTTCTCATTATTTCGTAGATAATAATATTGTATTATTCGAGTGTGTAAGAAAATACGATGTTCGGCAGTCTAGCATTTTCATCTACTCACTTCTTTCCGCTTTAATAATTTCTGTATCATCTTCATACCTAATGGACACATCATTAATTTAAGTGTTGGAAAATTAACAAACAAACCAAAAAACAAAAACAAAATAAATTTCATATTGTAGGTGTATATATGTATAAGTATTTAGAAATGCATTGCCTCCCGAGCGCGCTCTACTTATCCTCTTTTAGAGTATTTTTTTGAGTGTGCCTCGAGCAGCGAAAAAAGTAAAATTAAAAGCATCTGCATCGAAAAATGTTTACTTTTAAGTGGCCTTCGACAAAGTAATGGGTTCAAACAAACGCTACGATAAATGGATGGACCTGCATACATATATACATACATATATTCATATACATAAGTATGTTTGCGAACACACATATAAACGCACATTTTTTCTGTGGCTAAATTTTAATTAATTTACACAAAACGCTAATTTAACCACATTAAAAAGCTGATTGTGACTTAGTTTTTAACTTTACCGCTGAAAGAGCTTCCGACTGTGTTGGTCAAGAGTTCTAAGGTCATTCACTCTCACCTCTGTCGGGTGTTAACAAGGGAAAATGAGTGGTTTTTATAGAAAAAATGTAAATTATTTTTCTTACCTTTCGTACGCGCTAAAGTTACCTGCATAGATATTTAGTTTTTACAAAACACCAACATAAAAAAAAACTAATAAAAATATGTCTACTAAATACATACTTTGAAGTCTTTTAATAAAATTTTGAGAGCCTGGCACACATTTGAAATGCTCAGGGCCCTAATGTGCTTCAATCCCTTCGAAATTTAATATTTTACAGTCCGTTTAAAAAAAAATGCATGTACATTCCACTTTGATCAAAAAGTTCCAGGAATATATTTAGAAAATTCAAAATTCAAGTTTCCTCCTCAAAAGTTATATTATCGCCTTCAAAGTACTCCTCATCAACTACAACGCACTTATGTCAGCGTTTGATACAGCTATCGAAACATTTCTCGAACTCTATTTTCGGTATAGCCAGAAGAGCCGTCTTCTATTTTTCCATTACTTCCTTTCGGCTATTAAAACACGTTCCCGGCAGTGGTTTTTTGACTCGATCAAACATAAAGCAAACGCAGGGAGCCATATCTGGTGAATTCGATGGCTGCTGGATGATATTCATTTCATTCTTGGTCAAAAATTCTTTCTTTTTTCGGGTAAAATGCTTCACGTAAATGCCTTATAACGCCCACATAATAGTCTGTCTGAGTTTTTGGCAAACAATTGTGGTGTACAACACCGTTGTAATCTATAAAAACCTGAAAAAATTAGCATCGCTTTCTGCTTTGACTGAAAAAGATGTGGTTGTTTTTGGTCTTGGCTCATTCGGAGCTCTCCACTCACTCCTTGATATCTGGATTGCGTGTCGTTCTCATAAACCCACGTCTCGTCTCCAGTAATGATGCGTTTGATGAATGTTGGGTCGGATTCAGGCTTGGCAATCATGTCTTTGCCGATATCGACGCGGTCTATTTTTTGCATGACATTCAGTAGCTTTGGAACGAACTTTGCAGCAACCTGATGCAAACCCAAATCATAAACTAAATATCCTCAACAGATCTATAAGCAATATTCAAGTTCCCTGTCAGTTCTCTCATGGTTAGTTTGCGGTTATTGATCAACTTTTCTTACACTTTAATTGATGTTTTCATTAGTTTTCGATGTCGACGGTCTGCCACTATGTTATGAAATCAAAATAAAAAGTTGTACAGCGTTAGTCTCGTAACTTAAAGCTCCATCTCGTATATAAGACTAAGATTTCTGAAACGAGAGTTAAACATTTTTGCAGTAAACAGTGGATTGTTATGTCAAGCTTTACCAAAAATGGACGCACCGTCGAAAACTTCGAAAGAGATAGCCGAAAGAGTTGTTGAAATAATGTTGTTGATGTGTAATTTTTATTATTTCCATAACATTTACGCAAATACACTACACTACATTTTTATTGCAATCGCGATAAAGTTACAAAGCGTAACACAATTCGCCGGTCGTTGTAAGCAATCTCGCCATGCATAGCTTGTTTTACATGCATCAACAACAATGCATACAATTTATCTATTAAATTACAAATATCTCTTTTTTTTTAGTTCTTTTCCCTGTGCAGGCGTAAGATATCCAATAACTGACCAGCTCTCGAATTCGCAATGTACTCATAGTCTCCTACTTCACTTTATTGTGCCATTTTGACGCTTTTGTTGTTGTTCTTGTTGTTGCACTTAGTACATAATCTTCTTGTTTTGCGGTTTGCGTTGTCCAAAGCCTCATATTTCGCAATGCACACCAACAAACAACTGTCGCAGTGCATTGCACTCCACTTTGACCTCAACGACTGGCTGGCAACTCTATCGCAATTGTCCAACTGATGAGCTCCCATGCATTCTAAAGTATCAGCGGCGGCAGTTCTCTCGTTACGATTTGTTTGCTTTATTTTTTTCGATAAAATTGAAAAGTGCACTGTTTTGGTTTGTTTTGAAGAATAAAAATAGCGGAAATACGCCGCTGTCGCCGGCAAGTGCAGTGCCCACTACTATTTAGCGGAGTCGTGTGCACATTTTCACAGATTAAGAAGTTCATCACACTTGATGTTCGCTCACTCGTTCATCTAAGCTGCTGCCGACTCGCCTTGCTGGCGGGCTGTTTGCCTGGCTATCGGCGGCAGCTTCTCAACTGTTTAACTGGCCTTTGTCCCTTCTTTGGCTGAGCGATTTTCAATGCATACTTTAATACTTTTGTTTACAGAAGTAAATATGTATGTTTTCATTTTAGTATTGTGGTTATTTCGCAGAAATACTTCGCTGCCTCGGTTAGCTTTTGTGGCTTCCCTTCGTTTTATTTTTCACATTCAAATAGTTTTGCTTCGTTGCGCCTCACTGCCTCCAATGCGACATAAATCTCAAAGTATGCAAATCAGCGGAAGTGACCATTGCCAGGCCGCGTTACCAGCGATCTGGGAAATGATTTTATGCGGCTTTTGTTTTCCACAAACTGCAATCTTTTGATAATTATACGTTTTCAAAACTTCTTTTGTTGTATCTACAACTTTTACGCTGCATGGGCCAGTGATTGGATGGCTATTGAATTGACAAACTAAGTTTATCTGATTTGATAAGACTGGGAGAATCTGTTTGATCTTAATGCGCTAGGAGAAAGTAGAAATCCATTTTCGGTAAATGCTTCCAAGCACTCCCGCAAAATATTACCAACACGCAATACAGTTCTTAAAATTCAGCACCTGTGAATAAAATAAATAAATAAATAATTGGCACGCACACTTCTGTTAGGTGTTTGACCAGCCCCTCCTCGTACGTAAAATTTTAAGTCGACTCCGAACAGCAGATGGGTTTTTTATGAGGAGCTTTTCCATGGCAGAAATACTCTCGGAGGTTTGCCATGCCTGCCGAGGGGCGATCGCTATGAGAAAAAACCGTTTCTATTATTTGATGTTCATGCGCGGAGATTGGAACCTACGTACTCCCGAAAGGTTGCTCCTGAAAGTTGCTTTGCGATATACTATATCATGACTCGCCGTAGAACCATCTGAAATATAAAAAAAAATTCATTTGCTAAAAGAAATATTTCTCGAGGTATCCTTGGGATAATGTTTTCGTTTTCTCAATTTTTCGTAGCACTTGGAAGCCAAAACCGATCTTCGCTAAAAAACATTTTGGAATTTGTTACTGTAAGATTAATAATTATTAAAAAAAACATTCCCGGAATACCAACATTTCAAGACAGTAGATTTTGAGTTATGGCACACACGTCAAAAATAACAAGTTTCAGAAGAAGCCTTCAAAGTCGAAAAGGTAAGAAATCAGGTCTGATCTTCGTCAATTTTGACACAAGCGTCAACTTGACACAAGCATTGCGTAATTTACGCATCTCGGCTTAAACTCATTGCGGACAGGAGCATAATTTTATCTTTGCCTTACATTTTCGATTTGAACCGCGGTGCTGTTGACTGTCCAGTGCTACTTCAGAGGATTTGCTTTCATATTCCAGCCAGAGACCTTCGTAGTTCGTAGTTGGTCTCTCAAAATCGCATTATCCTCCAATGCTCCTATTAGTAGAGTACTAATTGAGTTTAATAAAAACTCTAAATTTATTGAGGCAGATTTTTCATGTTCAAAAGATTGTCTATTGAATTATTTGAATTTTTATTATAAATACAATAGTTTAATTGTATTTCCTTTTTCTTTAATGCCTATTAACCTTAAAATATGTCCACTTAGTATATATGAATTTATTGTATGCATTGGCTTGATAAATAAATAAAAATACATTCTTGAGATATTCTGTAAAAAAAAGTTTGATTTCTTTAACCCTCTCTTAAAATTATTAACAGTTTTGCGCTCGGTTAGTAACGGCCGCTTTCTTTATGAGATTAGAAAATGGTTTTAAAAGCATAATCTGCATCTATGGATGTCCCTAGGTCTCTAACCAACTGTTAGTCTTTATCAAATTAGTCGTCGAGCTAAGATTTACGTCTCCTTATTTGTAGTCCAATATTACGAAAGTGTCACGCATAAAGTTACCGTTAGTGGATTACGTTAACGACTGAATTGATGATCAGGATTTAGTGATGAAACAGCATTAATAACAAGCCTGGAATCAATATCACATTCAATATAAAATATTTCAATTGTCCAAAGAATGCTGAAGAATTTTCAATAATTTCTTGCAACTTGTTCAACGAACCCTCCAACATGCGGATGTTGACAGCATTTTATTTCCCTGTATTGTATGTACGAATGTGTGTATTCGCCGACTGATGACAGTTAGTGAGTGCAACGTGCTACGGAATCACTAATAGTGCTAAAAGACGGCAATAACGCTAATAGTATATTATTAGAGTTTAGCTTAGAAGTTGTAAGAAATGTATAGTTGTAAATGTCAGTAAATACAGGCAGCCAGAGGAAGTGGACAACTGCGGCAAAAAGTGCAAAACACAAAGTAAAAAAAAATGTACATTAATGCAGGAAAATTATAGTGGCAAAGTGTGATATCACAAGAAATCAGACATTTATAGTAAATACATAAAGGGTCTTTCAAAAGACGCGCTCAGAAGATGTTTTAAAATAAAACATGTAAAAATTCAGCTTGATTCAGGTTTCACTATTTTTAATTTTTTTTTTTCATAATATGGCTTTTAATAATTTATATGTGAATGCAAGACTATCCCTCCAAACAGTCAACCTTATCTTCACGTGGTGCCCACTGTTTAAAACGGATGAGGCTCTGACGACCGAGTAAAGGCTATATAACTTTGCAACTGTGACAGAAGAAATTCTCTGGGATCTTTAGCCGAAACCTCGGCATCAGAATCGGAAAGGTAGGCTGGTAACCTGCTAATCTTAAACCTTATACTATCAACGAAACCACAACAAAAAAGCCTCGGATAAAACAAACTGCTGTGGCTCTTTGCTCCCACGCGGAATAATAGGAAATTATATTTATATATGAGCACGTCCATAGGCTGTCATACGAGAATTACAATTATTAAGATAATTCATGAATGTATAATTTTAGAGAACGTCGAGACATCGATGTTAAAGGTTGTTCAGCAATACTTTGCGCTAAAGCAGCAATACTCTCAACAGAACGTCCAGTTCTTGGTCTGTCAGTCCTTCTTCTAAGCTAACAGAACCACTTTCTTAAAATTTTTTCACCAACCTTTGCATTGTCGACTCATTCGGATGATTATTTCCACCAAAAAAAATCACTATTTTTGCGATATGTTGTTCTTAAATAAATAAAATAGTCGATCTGACTATTTTCATAACAAATTTCAATAGTTTTAACGCGTTGTTCTATTGTGTAGTCCTCGGCCAATCTGGAGTGGAGGGAAATTAATGAGCGGATGAATGTGCAAGGAAACGCTCTGAGCTTGACCTTCAGCGAGTGATAGAGGATATTAGCATTCCTCTAAACGAACTGTATGTACACTGCGATTGACTTAAGCATAATTGCAGAAACCGCAGAAACCAATAAAAGGTGGTCTTTAAAGCGCCAATACTGAATCTTAAAAAGACAAAATGTCTGCTTGGAGTCAACAGATCAACTACCAGCGTCCTCACAGGTGTTATAACAGGTCACTGCACTATTGGCACCCTTACCAGTAAAATGGGTGTACCTCACAATGACTGCTCCAGGAGTTGTGGAGATGAAGAAATTGAGTCGGTACAACACCTCCTCTGTGAATGTCCTGCACTTCAAAAAAACCGTGCCAAATATCTTAGCGATTATTTCTTTGAAGACCTGGGAAATTGCAAAATGCCTCCCTGGAAGAGCTAGTTACTTTCTTAAAAAGATCTAAGTGGCTTAAACAACTTAGTGAGAGGATGGAACTCAAATGCAGGTTTCACAATGGGTCTTGGGCTCACTGCGTGTCCTGCAAGCAACCTAACCTAACCCTCGATCGTGTCAAAGTGCACATCTGTCTACCTGACACAGATGACATAAAAAAAGGTCTAGGATGTATTCACTTTGGGAAGACCCTTTATATAGCATGTTTGTTACAAGCAGAAGTTCATTGAGAACTAGTGCATGGTGAATTGGTTGCATGTTTAATTGAATGGACAAGTGACTGCCGATGTCGATGGAAGGAAATCACGTTTTGTATATTATTTTCCTCTACAACAAAAGAAAGCATAGCAAAGAACTAAAAAAAAATTTGCTGCCTTGGCAAGAAATATCAATGACTGTCAGTTTGGCTAGCCACTAGCTATGTGCTCGTATTACTTAACACTCGTATTGGATGTAAAGGATGTGGCTGGCGGGTTGTTGACAGCTACAAGTCTTCTACGCGCAACTTACGTCGCATTCAATATACTTGACCACAATACTCGGTGGAGTACTGAGCATGAATGAAACGTATAATAACGCATAATGATGAATGAATGAATCAATGAGCAATATTATTTCTGAGTATTAGTTGGGTAGTTGCAAAGCGTAGCAAATAAATATGTACTCGTTAATTGTTAAACATGTGGCAATTTGTAATTTGTTGCTACACCAACTGCAAAAACGAATAGAAACAAAATAAAAAATTGTAATATTTTCAACTATCTTCTATGCATGCATGTATGTGTGTATAAGTATGTGAATCTGAGAATATGACGCTGGCGACTTCCGTGTTAATTTAATAAGCTTGCCACACATGCGATGCGTTGCACATTTGTTCCATGCAATGCAGCACATTAATGTATTTAATATTTTTTATTATACATACATACATATATATTAATTACACAGAATATTCATAAGCAATAGTAGTGCTTAGAAAAGCTGTGATTCTTTTTTTAATGCCGACAAACGCTTGCGGCGCCTAAGGCTGACTGAATGCCTGCATACCTGCTTGATGTTTGCGAGCCTGTTGCCGACATTGTTGAGATTTTTGCAAATCTAACAGCCGGCAATAAAATTTAGCCACAGTTAATGCTATTGTTGTTTGTAGCATCATAACTGTAAATGCTTTATAGTAATGCGCAACGAGTGACTGAAGACTGCATGCGCCGCCGCCCGTCATTCGTCGATTCATGTCTATACCCACATACATATGTACATATGAATTCTCCCTGCAGGGAGAGCTGACGATAATGTTACACATTTGTAATATTTTGGAAATTGCAAAACTTTTAGCTATTAAATTAGCGACTGCCTTCCGAGAAGCGAAACTACAAAACGCCCTTTTCACCCCACGTGGGTTAAACACAGCTCACAGAACAAAACTGCAGTCGATAATTTTTTTGTCTGCCAAAATTTTTAATTTAAGTTTACAAAAGTTACCGAGTTTTTTTCACAATTACCCAAACTTATCAATAATTTAAAGACAGAATACATTTTTTCCTTTTAATTCTCGTTTTCTGGTCTAACCAATAAAGTGAACTTTACTAACTGAGCGCTTAAACTACTCATAACATAAAAAATGCCATTTAACTTTAAGTTTTTTTCAACTGCCTGATAAAAATAAATTGGTTAGTTACAAGACTACGGCAAAGCTGATGTAAAAATCAAATATTTTGTTGGCGTTTTCTAGCTGCATGAGAACTATCGATATAGATAACTATGGTTTGGCAGCTGATAATGGTAAACTGTGTTGACATATCTGTTCAGTGAGGTTTGGCAAGTCATCATGAATCGTTTAACGCCAAAACAATGCAACCAAACTGTAGATTTTTACTTAAAAAAAAAATCTGTTTGCGAAGTTTATAGAGCGAAGTGTTGAAGAAAACGCCGAATTTCGATTCGTCGTAGTTCTCAACTTGTTGGTCTTTATCCATCGACTACGGATCTTGTCTTACGTGCCTGTTATAGGCACCTCGCATCTCGTGCAAGTCAAATATATAATAAATAAAGTTACCCATTGTGGTACCTCGTTATTAGTTCTTGAATTTAGCATTATAGACTGCAAGGTAATATTTTCTACAAAAAGATAATCATTTATGCATATGTTAAAGATTTGATAAAATGTTTTTGAGCGAAAGCGCGCAATAAATCTTGTTTGTTTGTCAGACGCACACTAATTGATTGCACTTGCGACTCTTATCGCTAATTGTTTCTGTGTAGAAAGAGGAAGAGCATTGCTTGACAAGAATGTGGCCACGTGGTCTAAAATCACTAGAAGCGCACCAGTCCAGTACTATTTTACTTCCCTGCAGGGCCATTACTTACCTATTATATTTTCTTGGTCATATCATTCCATGGTCGCCACTCTGTTATACTCAAACCGATATTTTAGGCAATTTTCTCACCTGAAAAATAAATTCATAACAAATTATGCACTTTTTTGTATATTTTGCACATTCCACTGTTATTTTTTTATTTAGTCACAGACCATCAATATCAATTGGTTACACCACCAAACAACAAAAAACGTTTGTAGTCGCAGGCGCTTGTGGTTTTTTGCTTTTTTTTGTTGTGGCGATCGCCTCTTTAGTGCTTCCTTACTTTTCATTTTTAGTATTGAGCAAAATATATATTTATTTTGTTCCGCAAAATCCTTAGTATTTTAGTGTTATTTTTATTTCTTCCTTTTCAATTTACTGTAAAATTTTTTTGTGCTTGTAATAAAATTTTATTTGTTCAGAACAGCAAATGTGTTTGATCAACTAAGCGAACGCTTATCAATTTGAAACGTTTACAAGCTGATGCTTCAAAGGGTTACATTTTTTTATGATACAATTCTCGCTGTAAAAGTGTCTAAACAAAAGTTTTCCTTTCTATTTTTTATGGTCGCTTAATGTAGAAAATACTCGCCTTCTCCTTTTTTTTGAAGATAATACAGACTAGAGAATGAACAAACCAAACATCGATATTTAAGACCGAACTGAATTGCGGCAAATTTGAGCCGAGGTGAACCGAAAACAAGTAAAAGACAAGCAATGGTTTTCTAAAAATCACATATTTTTATTAATAAAAAAAAAACCAAAAACAGGTACAAGAGTCTTCATTACATTAATTTCATATACTTATACAGTAAGTTTATAAAAATAACAAAAAATACTTCGTCTATCTACCGGCACAGATCTGACTTGCAGCATAGAACAACTGCTTACTAGTCACACTCGATGGAGATGATATTTCCAAGCGATCGGAAAAAAATGTGGGTATTCAAAATGTTACAAAAACTACAGATTTATAACATTTTTGAACAAAAATATTTACCGAAATGTTCAGGCAAAGTTCGGCTCCTTTTGATCGAAGCTCTTTTTGGCTTGGCTCGTGCTCTAATACATACAAAATATGTGTTTATACATTATAGAGGAAGTGCAGGGTTGTAGCGCTGGCGTGGAAATTATAAAGTGATAGCACCAAATTTTGCAGCTACTGTAATCCTTAAACTAATATATGGGATAAAGAGTGTGTCACGGGCGTGCTTCTTTTTAAAAATGCCATAAAAGCATCATTCATAATGTTTCAGTGGTATTTGGTTTATTATAAAGAATGAGCCTGCCAATTAATTGTGAAATATAACTTCGTTCAAATGGGTATTTCGATTCGCCCTGCAGTATCCCACTTTTTAATCTAATTTTGCCGTATTGCAATATTTGTTTCTGGATGCATGACGTCGATTTTTAACGACAATCCGTAAATCTTATGAGTCTTTTAAACCTCGTTTGGTTGTATCCAATAAGGATTTCGCCTGTCGCAGCTCCATAATTCGAGCATAACGGGACTAATTTCGCATTCCTAATTCTGGGTTCATGTCACTCTCTTGAGCGTGAAAAATTACTCTCAATGTCAAAATTACAAAAAATGTAAAAATGCCACTGAAACCAGGTGAAATTAATTTTTCTTTTTTTCTTTCATATGAAATTTGAAACATGTTTCACGCATTCTCGATATCTAGTTTTCGCTTGCAATATTCATAATGCATATATTTTAATTTGTTTAATCCCGCACTGTCACCATTTCCAGTGCCGCTGCTTGAACTGCTACGCATCCAAATGCATTTGAAGCTGCAGCTGCTTACTCGATCTCATCAAACATGTTTCAGTTCACTACAATAGTCGTACGTGCCTTTTTTTGCCTGGATTCGTGTACACACGCACACAAATACGATTCATTCTCTATCTGCAATCAAAGTGCCAGTTCATTTGATACCGCGCGTAAGTTTGATATGCATACATACATACATACTCACGTGTTTGTGTGCATCAAGTCGCGCTATTAAAGACCGGAAGTAGTGTTGCTTGCTGCGAAGTAGTAGTACTCTGCTTGCTGCTGTTGCTGCTACGTATCTGCGCTCTTACGCAGTCTACTTCCTTTCTACGGTCCAAGACTTCTCATCCTTACTTGGTGTTTTTGTTTTATGTCCTACTCATCGCCTCAAGAGACCGGATGTATTCTTAATATTCATCCCGTTTTATGCATATCCGTAACGCTGGCTGTCGCTTTGTCCTACACATTAGAATATGTATGTATGTAAGTATATCAATATGAGGTTGTGTACATATGTATACACATATGCTTACAGCTTGCCTTGCCCGAAACAAGTTCGTGATTTTTACCGCTGCTGGCTCCCCTCTACTTGTATAGTACGTAGTTCATTCGCTCGCCTTGCTGAGCTCAAACTCAATTGCATTTAGCAGACTTTGGGTTCAGACGTTAGTGGTATTGAATTTCATTTTTAAGCGTGTCTAAGTCCAGGTTTAATGCCCCCTCTTTTTCTCATGTACTACAACTTATTAACTGTATATAAAATTTGTGTGCATGTGAATGTTTGTATGCACATACATGTGTATCCCTCTTCCAACCAACCCTTCTTAGCTTGAAGTGTATTGCATTTTTAAGTAGTTACTTCTTGTATTACTACCTCAAACCTTGTTTTATCAAAGTATTTTCTCCCTTCGACTTAAACGTTTCTTACTCATCGTTCATATGTAGATTCGTAGCTTGTGATATTAAGCAGTTATCAATTTTTCGGCGTTCTACTTTTTTCAACACTTGCTCCTCACATACATTCGCACACAAACATTTTTTTTGTTAGAAACCCTGGCAGTTCGCTACAACTTTGCATTGTTTGGCTGCGTGTGTGTATGTGTGGTTTGCGTTGCGCGTGTATTTTTGGAAATTTGAACATCTGCCGTTCTCATTTGCTTTACTTACTTTAGTGCTACTTTTTTTCTGTTTGCTCGCAGTTGCATTTTGAATTTACCTTCATTGGGATTTTACGTTAAATTTCAACCCCCAAAAATTATCTACAAACTGCCTTACAACTTATTTGTGAATAATTGTGTGCAATGAGCTCGTTGTATTATAGTGACTTTTTAAGGGCGCAGTAGCGAACGTTTCACATTTTGTTTGGTCTCTTAGTTCCTGGGGCGCATGAAATGCATTTGTCTGCTTTTGCTGCCTCCTTTACTTGAGCCTTTCTGTTTACTCTCTTTGCCCAATTGAGGGGTTGCAAAAATCACCTTTCACCAATTTTTTACTCATTTTAACAATTTTGAGAATGTCTTCTCATTTGAAATCACTCAGATATTCGCTCACTTAATTCCGATTTGTTAGTTGTATTATACTCGTATACTCAAAACTTCTGGTTTATTACATTTGAGTCGGTTTCGAATTGAGTATGAAAAAAAGCAAGAGGATATTTTGAGCAGGAAGAAATTCTATTAGCGGCATCAAAATTATTAAATTGAATTAAAAAATACAAAAGTTATGTTTTAAGAAATCTACCATTAGTTTGAAAAGTCCTGTAAGAATATGGACAGGCTAATGAAGCAAGAGCGCAGGGTGGGACTAATTAGCATTTATTAATTAAAATATGAACTATTTCGGGCTCTAGCTTTTCATTGCTTGGAGTTTGCGTCAAAGAGAATCCCTGGCTGATGTTGGTACGACCTATATTACACTTATATTTTTTTCTAAAAACTATCCATCAAACTTGTTGAGAATTTCACAGATGTGCGCTATGAAATAACAAACATATATCGCAGCTTAGTTCAACTCTAATAGAACTTAAAAATAATTTGAAACTATTAATTTGCTTTGATCAACCATACATTGAGAGAATATTTGTGCGATTCCATGTCAAGTGATCCCAGTATTTTGTACATTATCGTATCGTTTCTTTTAACCCTTTTGCATCACCGCTTGAAATGCGCGATGTAGTTAAAATACCTTGCGTCATCAAGACTTTTACTGTCTGAAAAAAAATGTCACAGGATTACCAAAATTATTTATTTTCCTCAAACTCAAAAAAAAAGGAAAAAAATAAATAAATTGCGGATTATTCTGTATTTGATGATAAGAGAGAGTTTTTGTTCGCGGATTATTCCGTCGGATGATGCAAATAGATTAAATATTGGGTTATTTTTAGGCTTGAGGCAATAAGAAGTAAACTGAAAAATTTTAATAATTTTGAGATTTGTTCAATTTTGAAAATTCTGCTATAGGTTGTTTTCAAAGGAGATTTTTGTGACTTTATACGGGCACTATATATTATAGTCAAAATACAAAAAAAAAATCCGTACTCACCCGGAAGGATTTGGAGGAATTCGGTGCCGATATATTATATAATATATTTTTTTTTTTGCAAGACTAATTTTCATTTCTTTTTCAATTATTTTGTACTTATAGACGCAAAAGAAGTTATCAAATAAATATTGTAAATAAAATTTAGCTGATATGCAAGTTTATGCATTGACTGTGAAGTTTTCGTTAGCTATCATATTTTCTAAAATAATCATAATGAGTGAACTAAAAAATCATTAGTTAATCAGTGTTAAGTGAAGTGAAAGTGCCCTTTAAGTAGTCGGATCGGCAGTGGACTCTTGTCAAGTTAACCACAACATTATCATTTACAATCATTCGTACAGTTTTCCGCGAAATATTAGATTATCAAAAGTGGAAGTTCAGAAAGCAGCGACACTCACACTCGAAAATATCAATGTATCATCGGAATCATTCACTTGTTCGTTAATAATTTTTTTGCTGACATTCAGTTTAAAAAGAAATGTTTATCTCAAAACACTTATCGGCATAGTATAACAAGCATATGTCGCGACACAAAAGTGACAGCACTTGTAGCCAAAAGAGAAGTAAAGTTAAAAAAAGTACGTAAAAAATGTACTCGTGTGTATGTATTTATTAGTCACATAAAAATTGGCGGGCCGGCAGCAGCACGCCAAACAGATGATGATTGTGGTTAAAAATATTTCAACGGCAGCAGTTCAATTGCCTTTTCAACCAGAGTAATTTTAAAGGAAAAGTAGAGAATGATCCGAAACAAAAACTACGCACATAAATACATCTATGTATGTTTGTATGTATGTATAATGCATGGGCATTCAGATCTAGTTGATGATGACACCATCGTGGTCAAAAGTCTCAGTTATATTGGAGGGTTGCTTGAAAGCAACTTCAAGATAAAAAAGAGTCTATAAAAAGTAGCGTAATTTAAAGCAAAAACAAATGTGAACAAACACAAATACAGCTTCGAATTGATACTCGTAGTGCAGAGTCTTTCAAGTTCGGGCTAATTTTTTAGTCGTCAAGATCACCCGATTAAACGCCTCTGGATAGATAGATACTAAACCAAAAACAAGAATTGCTCATTTCTCCATTTCTCCAAAATAATTGACATCTACCCCTTGTGCACTCGGTGGATGTTGGAATGTATCATTTCGTATTCGTGAAATATACACTCTCTACTACAGTAGAGAGTGATAAGTTTTAACTATTTATTTATTAATTTTGTAATTTCAATCATTTTTTTTTATAAAACTACAGTTCATACCACAACAAGAATCATATAAAACAAAGTTTCGAACTTTGTATAAAATTTGTAAAAATTCAGCAAATTTTCATCAGAAAATCAAACTTTTTTACTTTTAGAACATTTTTGGGTATGCAGTTTTATATATCCAAAATCATTTACATATACCCCTTGTGCACTCGGTGGATGTTGGAATGTATCATTTCGTATTCGTGAAATATACACTCTCCACTACAGTAGAGAGTGATAAGTTTTAACTATTTATTTATTAATTTTGTAATTTCAATCATTTTTTTTTTTTATAAAACTACAGTTCATACCACAACAAGAATCATAAAACAATGTTTCGAACTTTGTATAAAATTTGTAAAAATTCAGCAAATTTTCATCAGAAATTCAAACTTTTTTACTTTTAGAACATTATTGGGTATGCAGTTTTATAGATCATTGAGTCTCGGTGCAAGTTTCAAGTATATCAAAAATCAAACTGATTTTTTAGAATTTTTTTCAGTCGCAATCTTGAGCATTTTCTCCATTTAACGTCTACTCCACCTTTCTTTTATATGAAAGAAAATACCTAACACCGTCAGCAGAAAAAAATTTCAAAAATTAACGCGGTTTTTGAACCACTTGAAAATATCACTTTGTTATACAAAATTCAATGAAATTTTTCTGAAAATTCTCAGTATAAAGTTTAAAATTTTAATGAAAAATTGGCCGAATTTCTTAAAATTTTATAAAAAAAGAAACTCGAACTTGAAAGATCCTGTATATGTATGTACGTGGGTAGATTATAGGAGTAAGCTTGGCAAAGGCACCGACTATGCGCTGACATTTTCTCCATATCATACGCAAGCGCATATTCGTAATTATAAACGGCATTCGCACCGTAAGCAGGAGCAGGCCACCGCAGCTGGCTCAACACTTCAACGTATAAACTTGTAGCATATGAACATACCTAACTTATGGTATGGTTAATGTACATATGTTTGTATGTACGTATGTAAACATAAAACTATTTATAAACGATGCATCAAGTTTTGAAGAAATGCGAAAATGATGAAACATAAAAAAAGCTACCCAAAATAGCAGCAGTTGCGAAGGAATTCTACCAAGAAAAAGCTATCAAGTCAATTTTATTAAAAAAAAAAAAAATAAGGTAGGCTGAAGCTCGGTCCGGGCCGAACTTTATATACGCGCGCACATTTTAGTAAAATGTAATTCTGCCTAGCTGTTAATTTTCGAAATCAAACAATCTCATAGACAATGAGAGTTATAGGGTATAACATCAGAGGGACAAACGGAAATTTAATCTTGAGGTTACGGTGGTAGTCGGTCTGTGCGACCAACTCACTTAGACCTTAAAGGTCCGTTGTGACCATTTTGTGGTTCTTATGAAACGCAGGATTGATTCCATCCCCATGCCAGACATCTGCTCTGATTTTCCCCAAGGCCGGATGGACAATTGCAAAGGAAGTGCTCTACTGTTTCTTCCTCTTCCTCATAGCTAAAACTTCTACAATTTTCATGGGAGAAAACTCCTAGTCTCATGAAGTGCCTGAGAAATAGCCAATGATCGGCCTTCAATATATTCTCTCTCGAAGGACTAAACAGTTCCTTTGTATTTTTCTTATTTATTTGCGGCCATAGTGGCCTGGCTGTGTCTTCATCTCTCTAAAAAGTGTATACAAAATATTTAAATCGGATCTAAATGAAATGGAGAGCACAATACGTGGAACAAGTTTGGTTGAGTTTTATTAAGTTGTTATCGAGATACACGCATCTACTCAAAAAAGGACGAAGTACCACCCATTATTTCAAAATTTTACTTGCATCGAGTTTTTTTATTATTTCGACCAAATTTGAATAATTTTGTTTCATTTATAACAGATATCGTTTTTTTTTTTTTTAGTTTTGAAAATTGCCATTATAGGCAGGTGGGCGCGGTTATTTACGATTTCGCCCATTTTCAATACAAAACTACTTAGACCAGAGAGTAATACCATAGGAGTACTAAGTTTCACTGAGATATATTAATTTTTGGACGAGTTATCGTAACAACGGACAAACATGGCTAAGTCCAATTTTGTCTCTTGATTCGTTTATGCTGCTACATACAACCCTTATGTGAGAAAAATTATAATACCCTTGGGCATAAGTGCGTGGGTATAAAAATGTCAGGAGCTAATATATCCGACAGACGTTCTGACGGACAACCAATCGATTCGGCGTCAGACGGCGGCTGTTGCCAGCAAAGGACCGCCACAAACATACAAATGATACATGCAATATATGTAAGTATGTCCACATGGAGTTGTGTAGTTTTGTCGGTTGACGCCATCTGAAGGAAAAAACAAAAAACTTGTATTGAAATCAACCGCAACGACGACATAAGGACGATCCGAGACGCGTGCCACTTGCGTGCATAATACCAGCAACAACAGAAAAGCGAAAAAACAACAAAAGAATCAACAATCAGCTACCCTTCTGCTAGCAAAGCCAAAAATAGCGATAAAGGCAACAGACGCGCAGCCGTACAAAAAAATTAACATACCAACACACAGATACGTACAAACGAGTACGCATGCGCGCCAACGTGTAAATGTGGAGCATTGATGGCGCATCGACATAACATACATATGCACATCTTTACATACATACCACATATGTACATCTTTTAAGGTTGCAGACGTTTTGTTGATATAGAAAAGCGCAGGGATCAAGTAATGGCATCTGCTGGCTGACTTGAAAATGAGGACAATAAACTGGTCGATTGGCAAGGATAACAACGACGGGGGCACACAAGATGCTGGTATAAAAGCAAAAACAATTGAAACAAATGCCTTTGAGACTATGCCAGTTGAGTATGGGACGACCAAAAAGGATCAAGTAGGCTGTTACCGATGGCTGTTACATGCTGTTATTTCTTCACATGCTTTTCTTTTACTTCGAAAATTGGAAAATCGGCATGTGCCAGCTGCTTTTCAAGTGCAGAGGGTCTTGTGTATGTTATATACATATGAATAAGTACATAAAAATATACATAATTGCAGAAAATGTAATGGGTATGTGGCTATGTGCATACAAATACATACATACATAGGTAAACATTTTAATACAAAAACCTAACCTACAAAAATCGTAGCTCGTGTTTAGATAAGCAGCGTTGCTGTATACATACGTATGTACATCTGTTTGTTGTATGGAGAGTGGTACGAATATGTTGAAAAGAAGAACGTAGTTTTAAGAAAAAACCAAAACAAGATTTTATATGTATTTGATTGAAGCGCACAGGAAGCCGAACAAACGCCAGCAGTTTTTATATGAATGTGAATTCATTTGATTGTTGCATGCACCTGCTCTACAAATTTAACATCTCTACAACTAAGTGTTGCTATTGCTAAAAGTGCGTCCCGATCATCAGAAAACATAATTAATTTATTTTATATGAGTGATCCTATACTGTTAAACTTTCGAGGGTTCATATATAGTTTGTACCTACATACATATCTTCTTCATTTGAAACAACTCATCACCTTCTCAACTCAATCATATCATATCAATTTAACATTACGAGACTCGTATTACAAATGCTAACATTTTTGACAAAATATTTTGCGGCGCTGCCAGAATCGTAACTATACAAAAGCAGTGGGATCATTATTTTAGTTTTGTGCAGTAAAATATTTGTAAAAAAATAGCTCGTTCTTGGATTTCGAAAAGCGAACCTAAAATATAAAACTCGCATATAATCCTCTTTACATAAAAGTAAAGACAACTCTGGTAGCCATCTATGGTCAAGCAGTTCTCAAATGTAGACAAAAATCAGCTATTTGAACAAATTTTATCTTGAAGAAAATGTTTGATATTTTTGATTTAATAGTTAAAAGAGCTCTGAACTATGGTTAAATTCTAAGGAAAATAAGCTATGAGGATATTTACATATGTCAAAAAATATAATTCACTGAATTTGATTTCCTATACTTTCTATACTTATATATGTACATAAATATCTAATCATTCATATTTTCACTTCCTTTTTCTTCTAGTCCGTCGATCGCCATCCTCCTGCCCTGGTCCCAATAACTTACCACCCCTCCAGTTTCACAGCGTCCACGGTGACAACATACGGATATCACGTGATGGCACCTTAGCGCGTCGCTTCGAGAGTTTCTGCCGCGCAATCACTTTCTCTGCACGTCCGGTGCGCATCAACGAACGTATATGTGTGCGCTTCACGGAAATCTCGAATAATTGGAATGGCGGCATACGTTTCGGCTTCACCAGCAATGATCCTGCAACGCTGGAGGGTGCGCTGCCCAAGTACGCTTGCCCCGATTTAACGAATCGTCCTGGTTTCTGGGCAAAAGCACTGCACGAGCAATATTGCGAAAAAGATAATATACTTTATTACTATGTCAATTCGGCCGGCGATGTAATCTACGGCATCAATAATGTAGAGAAGGGTGTCATACTAAGCGGCATTGACACGCGTGGTCTGCTTTGGACTTTAGTAGACATCTATGGAAATTGCACCGCGATCGAAT
Organism: Anastrepha fraterculus; assembly: GCA_037575425.1. NCBI lineage: Eukaryota > Metazoa > Arthropoda > Insecta > Diptera > Tephritidae > Anastrepha > Anastrepha fraterculus. Next base: position 44,195 of record JAYXIM010027769.1, read on the forward strand.
TTCTAGATTCACGTGTATATATGTATCAGCAGAGCGGTAACGGTCTTGTTGCCGCCGGAGTGGCGTTGCCTGCAGGCAATAGCGCTGTAATTGGCGCTAGTAGCACATTACCTGGACCACAAATACCTCTGAATCCACACCATCCGCATCAGCAGTCACGTCGCTCATTGCCCGCCGTTGAACAGGATTTGGATCGGCATGTGTTGCCCTCAATGCAGTCGTTGAACATTTCAGTAGAGCAAATGCCATACGCGCAAGATATGTCCAATGGGCTGCCATCGTTGCGTTACAATCTCAACGGCCGCCTTATACCGGTACCCTTTCACATTACCAAAGGACGTAATGTGCGTCTCTCATTGGATCGCTTCATTGCGTCACGCACCGAAAATGATTTCTGCCAGGGATATGTGTTCACAGCACGTCCCATACGTATCGGCGAAAAAGTGATCGTGCAAATACTCAAAACCGAACAGATGTACTTGGGCGCATTGGCGCTTGGCCTTACCTCCTGTAATCCGGCCGCACTACAACCCTCCGATCTACCCAACGATTCTGATTTTCTGCTCGATCGTCCCGAATACTGGGTCGTTAGCAAAGACATCGCTTCACAACCGCAACGCGGTGACGAGATTGCCTTCTTTGTTGCGCCCAACGGTGAAGTGACGATCAGCAAAAACAATGGACCAGCTGTGGTTGTTATGCACGTCGATCAATCGCTGCAATTGTGGGCCTTCCTCGATGTTTACGGCTCAACGCAGTCGGTGCGCATGTTCCGCCAACAACTACCCAACATGGTCAGCTATCCGCAACAACCACTATCATCCGCACCCTCGTCACAACGCCTGCCACAACACCCCAATATGTCAATCGCCGAATCGATGAATAGTCTGAATAGTCAAATGTCTGAATCGCGTAAGATGTTGCACACTTCCGCGCTTACGGTAGCATCACACAACACCATGAACAGTTCTGCGGCGGCATTAGCCTCGTTGACTGCTAATGCGGCATCGCAAACACATTGTAATGTACCTGTACCGACAGTAGCGGCGGTCACGCCCGTCAACAATGCTAATGGTAATGCCACCGCGACTGCGACGGGTCACATGATCAGTATGCCATCAAGTGGTGATCTTATACAAATACAGCCTAATGGTGGTGGTACTGTGTTGGTTGTGAACTTGCCCCCTGCGAATTCTACACATGAACTAAATAGTGTGGGTGGCGGCGGGGGCGGCGGCGTTGGCAATGGTGTGGGCACTGCGCGGCAACCTACGTCAGGTGTGTTGGCGGGCGCCTGTTCGACTATTGGCAATAATCAGTTTATTGAGGTGATTATACATTTAAATTATATTTCTTGGTTCGCCAACGATTGTTAGTGTCTGTAACTGAAACATCTAAAATAATTAGCTGCATTTCTAACCGATTACCCTTCTTTCTTTTTTCTTTTATACAGCCCGCGGCTGCGATGAATGGCTGCAATTCCACCCAAGAGATGAGTAAATGGAAGGATGTGGTGGATCACAGTGGTAACGGCGGTACTGGCGCTGAATGCACGATTTGCTACGAAAACCAAATTGACTCAGTGCTCTACATGTGCGGACACATGTGCATGTGTTACGATTGCGCCATCGAGCAATGGCGCGGCGTTGGTGGTGGTCAGTGCCCACTGTGTCGGGCCGTCATACGCGACGTTATACGCACATACACTACATGAGCGAGCGTTTGAGGCGCACATTGAAAGAGAAATGGAAGATAAAAAACCACGCTAAAGCCAAAAGTAGAGTTTCGCCGTAGCTAAAACACTATTATAATAATGCATAAAACAATTTTAATATAGGGAGAGAGAAAGATGAAAAGTTAATTCCTAATTTTGCTTAAATGTCTCCTAAGATGATATAAAAAATACCAAAACAAAAGCAAACAAATCAAACGAAATCAAATAAGCAACAGTAAAGCCGTCATGTGTTAAAACTCAGCACGCAAATTATTACTCGCAGTCAAAGACAGTTGAGAATAAGAATTGAGTTGTGGGTGGGGGTAGCGAATAGGCACGTGGCCGAATAACTGAAAAACTCGCAATTTTCGTTGAAGATTTGCATCTACTTTTAAAAGGGCAACCAAACTAAGAGGAACGCTAAATATATAAATTATGAAACGAAAATGTCCATAAATAAATGAGAACTCAGCACTTATGATTAAACGTAAACTAAAGTGTACTAAGAAATACGAAAAAATACAAGTTTAAATTAATATTAACATTAAAACGCAGACTAGAATACTTTAAGCAAATAGTTAATGAGAAAAAATTAATTAATTGAACAAAAAGGTAAAATAAAAAAAGCATTTACTCTAAAGCAGAGCAAACACAAGCGTACATACATACATATGTAGATTTTATATTTAGTAATTACCTGTTTGAAGTGCAGAAAAAACGTATCACTGCGAATACACAAAGTAATAATTAAAAAATAAAAAAAATCGACGACTAGCGTTAAATTTCCAGCGGCGAATTGAAATGCAGCGCTACACGACTAAAGTTGTAAATTAAAATTAGACTTGAAAAAGCAAAACATTATATAATTAATTGAAACGGAACAGAACAATATTCTAAATTTGTGATTTTATAAAAAGCAAAACAAGAAAATAATGAAAGCAGCATTTATTGGCGACTACCAAAATTGTAATTGTAACTAATTATATAAATTTATTATTATTATTATTACTGTCATAATTATTATTATTATTAATGCAAAACATGTGTGTGTGTGTTTAGATTTAATTATGTTTTCAAAATAGCGCAAAATTTACTTTGTATGCGAGACTTGATAGAATTTTTTGGTCGCTTAAAATTTTGCTACGTTTATGTAATTAATTAGAAGGCTGATTTTGAGTTAGAAAAAAGTTACATTTACATGATTGTGCTTTAATATACGATTACCTTTTTCGATTTTTTTCGAATTTTGATTTTATGTTGGCGTGAATAAATTGTAAAGTATTTTAATGGCTTAAAAACGTAATTGTTTTCATGAAACTGAAGTTTTGATGTTTAAAAAATTTACGAAATATGCGTAAATTTATGTTTTTAAATTTTTTCAAAAGCAACATTAATTCCAGCTAACTAACGTATTTTTTAACGCATATTGCATAGCCTTCTTTGATAAAAATAATCTTTGTAACAAATCAGCCTTTCCTTGAATCAGTTAATCACATAATACCAGCATGTATGTATTTCCACATTAGCTATTAATTATATACATATTTATTTAACAATAATGCAGCCATTTTACAATAAATCGGTAACATATTCCTAGTTACAAGCTTGTGTGCACTTTGAAAGAAAAACAGCTCACAAAAAATTTTACTCAATTAGTGTGCGCACCTAATTTTTTTTAAATTTATACGCAAAACTGCCACAAATGATTAAAAAGACAAATTCAATTCGATTGCTAATTACAACTTATTATATTTTTATGTTGTACAAAATTAAGTAGAAATGCAATTTATACTACAATAACTGCCTAATTATAATATAATATAAGCAAGAAGCAAAGGACGACGGACAAACATTAAATTAAACGAACAAACCCATATTTATATTTACCAGTCGGTTTACTTACTGTATTATGATTGTATGCGTGCATTTTATTTAGTATGTAAACTTTCTAAATGTGAATGCGTGAAAATTAGAAAGCTTTTTTATTTTATAAGCACCGGCGTGCATTTTCAAAACAAAAAAATAACTAAGCATTTTAAGTTGCTTTCAAACAATTGTAAAAAAAAAACGAATTTTTATGCATACATTTATTGGGCATTTTCTTTTTTTTTAATAAAGTGCATTGTCAAAACACTACTGCAAAAGTATTAAAACAAGGCACTTTTGCACAACAATACTAAATTATAAAGTTAAAAAGATTAATTCAACAATTCCACATAAAGTTAAGAGCATAATTTTATATTTAAAAAGCAAGACATTACAGAAAGCTGAATTTCCATATTTGCTTGGCTTTTCGTTAATAGACACCGCAGTTGCGAAATTTCATACAGTTTGCATTTATTTCAAATGATTAATACGTTTTGCCTGCTTTGTGGTAAACCTTTTTTATGAGTGTATAATTATTTTTTCCAACGTGCTCTGTACATAAAGTTTATATAAAGTTTAGTTTTAGTACTACTTTTAAACACACTGCATGCTTCAACTAGCATTCATTCTACTTGACATTTACTTTTTGTTGTCAGCTGTATGTATGTAAATTTGCCTTAAGTTTGTATAAATTGCACTGCTTGCACTAGTTTAAGTTTCATAAATTGACTTGAAATATTTTCCTTTTTTTTGTTTACTTTTAAGACTTACTTAAGTATAGCGCTAAGTATTTTTTTTTTCTTTTTTTGTATTAATTTCTAGTCAACGAATATTGCAAACAAACAAAAAAATGGAATAAATAAATTGAGAAAATCTTATATAAAAACAACAAACGTAACTGAGATTTAATCAATTGCATAGGAATAGGAAAATGCTATTGAAGATTTAAATTGCATTTGTAAGTGGTGGGCAGCCAAAAATAATACTGTGTATGAAACAGACGAAATGTATAAAACTACACACAAATTAACCCTAGATCACTAAACTTACATCAGTGGTTTACTCTGTAAATAATCATTCGTCTCACAGACTACAAATTAAAAACTAGTATATTTGTATATTTCCTTTTTTTATTTCAAACAAGTTAGTGTAAATTAACGTATATTATTTCTACTTAGGTTAGGTTGACCTGGCTAGCTGAAAGCTATCACATAGACCTATTGGTCCTTAGGTCATCAGGTCCTGGTACCACCAGATGGGGCTTGGCCCATACGTTTCCTTGTTGTAGATTAGATGCAATAAGCTTGCATATTTTGCGAATCTAAGTAAGCTGTGAATCTCTAACCCTAAGAGGCATTCTAACCTCACATATTGTAGAACTCCTAAACATCTCATTCGGGTTCTAACTAATGCAGGGCAAGAACATAGAAGTTGTTCAAGAGTTTCCCTCTCTTCCAGTTCATTGCAAAATCTTCAGCTATCATTGTTCGCAATTCTCAATCCGTATGCGTGTGCCGCTAACAAATTGTGGGGTGTCAGTCCACCTACGATAGTTCTGCTTTCCTTTCTAGACAGGGCTAATATGAATCTGGTGTATTTATCTGCATTCTGTGAACACATGATTTTCGCGGTTTTACAAGTGGCTACATTATTCCACCTCCTGTCTATCCGTGTTTTCATGTCAGCGGCGATGTCATTGTATACCGTATTTAAAAGTTTCAGTATGTGGGTTTCTTGTTCGAGTTGTATGTAAACAGCGCTTTTGGTCTGCAATGCCCTTATGCGCCAATAGATGTGTAACCGTCTGTCTGCGGTCAGTATCTCTATGGCTTCCCTGGTCCTAAGAACATTTTTAGATGAAATTTCATATGAGTTTATTGCCTTGACAGTCAATATATTTATATTGGAGTTGCTTGATGCCCTTGCTAGTGCTATTTCTGCAGCATTTCCTACCGCAAAGACTTCTGCTTGAAAAATACTGCAATGGTCAGGGAGCTTAATTGGCCGCCTGATGCCCAGCTCTGCGCAATAAATTCCTTCACCTACTCCGTCCATAATTTTCGTCATGCGTCAGTAAATATATTCAGCGTATTGGGACTAGGTTTCATACCTCTTTTACACTCCTCTTATTCTATTGTTGTTCGGAATCTCTTCACCCAATAGTATTTCGAGTCATATAGTCGGTATTGGTCCGATAACTCATACCTATTGAGCTATGTCCGAATATTTTATAGGTAAAATTATTATTTCGATTTAACTATTTATGAAAGTTTTGTTAGTGTGGTGGTGTGACGGGAATATATGGACTTCACAAAACTGCGGGTGTGCGTAGTCTATTAGACGAATGCGTAGTGATCCGGGGTTAAAATAATGTAAATGCAACAACAGCACTGTACCAAGACTTTAAACTACGAATGGTAAATTATTTTAATGCAAGTTTTAATTGAAATGAAAATGCTACTAATTAAGAAGTTTTTAGGCTTTTTAAAACATAAAATATTAAAAAAATTTAGAGGCACTGGAAATTCGAGAAAAGTGTGGACGCGGAATGAAACGAATGAAAAAGGTGTAGATATTGAATTTTTAATTTAAAAAATATTAAGTTTTATATTTAGAAAATTCAACAGTTCGCAACAGCTAGAAAACTAAGAATAATAATAATAAAAATTTTCACTTTGAATGCAAAATGTGCAAAAATCACTTAAATCTAACATTTCAAAATGAACAGTTAAAATGAATAAAGTACAATAATAATAATAAAAAAGTATGAGCTCTACAATAGTGCACTGCTTTAAGTAGCCTATACCGTTTCAGCGGCCGCCGTGGCCGAATGGGTTGGTGCATGACTACCATTTGGAAGTGGTAGATTCGATTCTCCGTGCATGAAACAGCAAAATGATATGTTTGTTTAATGTTTTTCTGCCCCTTGGCAGGCAATGGGAAGCCTCTGAAAGTATTTCTGTTATGAAAAAGCTCCTCATATCTCATCTTGAGCATTTGTTAAGTGGACAGCTGTACATTTTTAACAGTCGATACTTACACGTTTGAACAACGCGTTAAAATTATTGAAACTTATTACGAAAATGGTCGTCGATCTTTATTAAAAAACAACATATCGCAAAAATTCGTCATTTTATTGGAGGAAATAATTGTCTAAATGAGTTGACAATTCAAAGGTTTGTGAAAAAATGTCAAGAAACTTATTCTGTCAAGGATAGAAAAAAGCCTGCCATACTAAAAACTGCACGATCTGTACATTCGTTTTGTGCTTCACTAAGCTAAAGCTAAATTTTGTGAAACTCAAAACGAATGACGTAGAATCCAAAATTCCCCTCAACATTTTTTCCCCACCATACCTAACGAGCAAACCTTGTATCTATCGTCAAGTGTCTATCTATCAGCCTTGCTGTAGCGCAAAGTGTTGCTGAGTAACCTTCAACATCGATATCTAGACGTTCTTAGCAATCGGGCATTCATGAATCGACTATTTGACAGATTTTACCCGTAGACGTGCTCATGGGGGACATTTAAATTATGCCATTTTCACCTATAATTGTTAAGGGCCGTATTTTGAAATTTAATTAAAAATAGTGAAATCTGATAGAATCTACAGTTTTACTTTTCACAGAACGTCGATTTTCGTAAAACAATTGTACGATTTGGCTGTCGTAGCCGAATGGGTTGGTGCGTGATTACCATTCGGAAGAACGTGCATGAAACACCAAAAAAAAGAGTTTTTTTTAACAGCGGTCGCCTCTCGGCAGGCAATGGCAAACCTCCGAGTGTATTTCTGCCATGAAAAAGCTCCTCATAAAAAATATTTGCTGCTCGGCGTCTGCTTACAACTGTAGGTTCCTCCATTTGGGGAACTACAATAAGACACACACCACAAATAGGAAGAGGAGCACGGCCGAAACACCCAAAAAGGGTGTAAGCGCCAATTATATATATAATTGTACGGTTTGTAAACGTTGTTGAGGCGTAAGTCGTTCCATGAAAAAATGTCAATGAATACTGAAAGAAATTTTGTATTTGGTTTGACAGTAGTCGCTCGTAATCTTTCAGAAAACCCCTACTTGAAAAAGTGATCTGATCACCCTTTATGGGATTAGGGGTAGGGGTAATACATCATGTTTCGACTTAACTTTTGCAAAATTACAAAAGAAAAAAAATTAATAATTATAAATGTTGTCGTTGTTTGTGTGGAGCCCGTTTTCCCCGAAGCTTTTTTTTTGTCTTCTTTTTTTCGAAAAACCGAAAACCGAAAACCGAAATTTTTGAAATAAAAAATCCTTCGATCAGGTACGAGTTTTTTTATATTTTTCAAAAGCATTATAAATTTTATTGAAATCTACAAGCGGTTTTTACGTTACAGTGATCACCAGTTCAAAAAACATAGTTTTGAGAAAAACGCATTTAAAGTTTTGCCATCGATTTATGTACAGTTATTCTAATTATTTAATTACTTACACTGTGCCATCTATTCCTGGGCCATATAATAGTTCTTCAGCTTCCAAACTATCGATTTGCTGTTGCCGAACGCTCCGGAGCGCCCTTTGTTAATTGTTGGATAACTCGAAAAGTATTTGTCGGATTCACTTCAAATTTTCACACAATATTTTAAAGATATTAATAAAATGCAAAAAAAAAAACAATTTTTTGAAAATTCTGACTACTACTACTGACCCCTTATATTGTTTAACGCACTATGATTTAAGTTCTAGTACACTGCAATATAAGGCATACGGTAAAGGTTATGGTACAAAATAATTTTGGGTACATATACCGGATATTACGACGGTCGTTCGAAAACCTTTTTTATTTTTCGAAATAGTCTCATTTAAGGATTATACACTTCGTTCAACGCTGTTCTAATATGTTGATTCCTTCCGAATAATAGCATTTGTCAAAATCTGAAAAATAGCCATTGGTTTCAGCAATAACCTCCTCGTTTGAATAAAATCTTTTTCCAGCCAGCCATTTCTTCAAATTGGAGAACAAATGGATCCGAGAGAGCCACGTCTGGAGAATAGGGGGGTTGTAAAATGCAGTTGGAACCCTATTTTTATAAACCCTTTGCCTCAAAACAACATGTGGGAGATATGATTCTCTTTCCATGCCTAAAATGAGAACCTCATATATGACTTTTTCGGGCCCCGTATCAGATACATTGTTTTTACGCACGAGAAAAGCTTTCATCGAAAGTGGCATACAATCGTCGCACGATTCACAAGGCAAGGGATTAATTTTGCGACCACAACTGCTGAGGCGTGAGCTGGTGAGTTGTCGGGATGGAAAAGGAAAATTACACGACTTCCTCGATTTAAACGAATACTAAATACAAAGAAATTTACCGATCTGGCTGAAATTTGGCGTGTTTTCTTTAAAGAGATGCTACTAACTAAACATAATCTCGATATGCTTCAGTAGCGCCATCTCTCTGACTTTGCACGAACTTTTCAAACGGCTCACGGTACAGCATACCCTAAGTTATACGATGTAGTTCATGATACAGTATAATTTAAAGTATACAGTACAGGATATGATCCTGAATGAACTAAAATATAAATTAAAATACACGATATATTACATATGTTAATATATAATTAATTGGCGCTTTTACACAAGCTCCTCCTCCTATTTGTGGCTTTCATCAGGATGATTTCCTACAAAAAAAGGGGTTTACGGTTTTATGCCGCATCCAAATGGCAGATAGGTGTTTTCTTTGGGCAGCTTTGTCATGCCAAAAATACACTCGGAGTTGTAAATTTGATGGCAGCTCCCCATTGGTTCCAGCAAATGGAAGTGGTGAAGAGAAGGAAGTAGAGTGGCCGATTTTTCTGACTATTTCGATTGAGTCTCAACGAGCAGCGGGGATTAAAAATGAATATTTAAATTAAAAAAAATAAATCACCTATGTGGATACGGAAGAAATTTGTTTTTATTTATTTAGTTTTGTTGACTTTGGTGTTTTTTTTTAACTAAACCGACCGTCTTTACGATAAATTAATATGGTTCCTCACTGTGGATTGTGACAACGCAAGAAATTTTTTTGCTTTACGAACATTTTTACCTTGTACAAGGTGATCCACATAGAGGGTATTTTCTTTTTTAAAATTCAAATTTTTTGCAGTATATTATTGATTTATTCGAAAGGGCATGACACAAAATTTCTTTCGTGTCGGCTGGCTTAGCAGTAGCGCAACCGGTTAACCCAGTCTTCCAAGACCTTGGTGACGGTTTCTGGCTCTATCTCACGAATGATTTGCTCATGCGCAGTAAAGTGCACTAACTTAAATTGACTACAAGACCAGCGAATATATAAATCTACATAAATAAAACTTTGCGAAAACGAGTGAGCCAGCTGCTAATAATTCATTATTATTAATTTCTTATTGAAACTATATACATATATTAGTATTACCTACTTAAGTTAAACATAAGTGAATAAGATTCACAAAAATAATAAGAATAAAATGGCAGAGAAATCCATTTTTATTCCATTAGT
>JAYXIM010027771.1:0-19594 GCA_037575425.1 Anastrepha fraterculus
CAAGTTATCATAAGTTAATTCCCACGGCTGCCTTTCTCACCTAGACATCGCGTCAGCGGGTTTTATGCGAACGGATATTAATGAAATAGGAATATTTCATAAACAAGTGCAGAACACATGAAATAGGAATATTTCGTAAACAAGTGCAGAACACGGTTGCCAGCACACTTTGCGGTATCAGCGAAGTATCGACATTTGATACCGTATAAAGTCACTACACCAACGACGCTACAGTTCTGCTAACGTCATGACTTGCCGGCGCTGCTCGACGTCGTAGGTTAAGTGGTAGCATAGTAAGAAATTAATTGTTAGTGCTAAGATAGGCTCAACACCGAAAGCTGACCAAGACGGCAGCTGGGAAAATTAAATAAAAGTTTAATAAATTTAAAAACGAATAACTGGCGCCCAACGTGGGGCAGCGCGCGATATTGAAGTGATTAAAAAATAATAAAGTGAAGTAACAACGCAAACCAAAGAGCGTTGTTAACTTAACCGAAAGCAACATACTAAAGGAATCAACGATAAAGTGAAGTAACAAAGCAAAAGCAAAGAGCGTTGTCTGCGACATACTAAAGGAGTCAACAGTAAAAGAAGAAAGAAGGCGAATCAACGAACTGCAGTAACCTTAGGAAGCCAGCAGCTTACAGTTTATTGAAGTCATAAGCCATTTTTAAAATACTAAATTCTAAGGATGATGAGGTGAGTGAAGTGCTGAATATAAATTTCAAACTGAAAATTACTTGAAAATTTGAAAATTGAGAATAAATAAAAAAAAAAAAAAAAAAAACGTACACTTTCTTGCGAAAATTATACCAAAATCTGGTGAATGATAGATGAGCGAGGCATTAGAAGACCTCTTTAGGAATTTAAATTTAACAAGTAGAGAAGCCACAATGAACGCGGAACAAGTCAGTGAGGTAGTGAAAGCGGAGGTTAGGAGAGCACTAAGTGAACAAAAAATAGAGTTTGATAGAAAGCTACTTGCTTTGCAAAATCAGGTAACAATAAACAAGCCGAAGGTAGAGAAGTATAATAGGGTAACAATTAACCCTTTGGCAAACTGCGACATTACGCTAGACGCAATAAAATCCCTTCCGGAATTTTTTGGACATCAGGGCACTTATGTGTCTTGGCGCGAAGCTGCACATAACGCATATGAGTTGTTTAGAAGGTACGATGGTAGTGAACGCCACTACCAAGCCGTCACCATTATCAGGAACAAAGTACGGGGTGCTGCCGACGCAGTACTTTCCTCTTTTAACACAGTGCTCAACTTTAGTGCCATAATCTCCCGACTTGACTTCACCTACGCGGACAAACGTCCGATATATTTGATAGAACAGGAACTGTCCACATTAAGACAGGGCCCAATGTCATGTTTAGAGTTCTACGATGAAGTGGAAAAGAAGCTAACCTTATTAGCAAACAAGACGATAATGTCTTACGAAAGTGGTGTGGCAGACACTATTAATGAAAAATATAGGGCGGATGCGCTCAGGGTGTTTATTTCAGGGTTAAGGAAACCCTTATGTGATATCCTGTTTGCATCTAGGCCGTCAGACCTCCCGTCAGCCTTAGCTCTGGCACAGGAAGTAGATGCTAATAACGAACGATACGCTTTCGCGATGAATTTCGCAAATAGATTTCAAGAAAAACCAATCGGGAGTCAGAATCCTGTTAACCCTAGGTCACCTAATCTTGAACATGGTGTGGGCCACAAGAATCCGCATTATTCAGTAGGTAAACAACAGAATAAGCATGTCAGTCGCCCACAGAATTATGGAAATACCCAGAAACCATTTACCAATGGTAATTACTCAAGCCAAAGACGCGTGGAACCTATGGAAGTAGATCCTTCCATATCTCAATTTAAAAATACAGCCAGTAATCCTAGACAAGAACAATACGGTAGGCCACAGGGGAACATACAAAAACGCGCGGCGAACTCGGGACGATACACAGGACCTAAAATGCAGCGCGTAAACCATCTCACCGATGCGTGGGAGTCGCAGAACGAATCCACATACAACAACGAAGCGGAGCAGATGACAGAAAATATAGAAACCGATGAGGTTAATTTTTTAGGGCAAAATCCCTCCTTCCTTGGATTTCAAGGACACTAGGAGGGAAAGAGATCAAGTTCCTTGTCGACACTGGGGCGTCCAGGAGCTACATCAAGCCCCTCCCGGGACTGAAAGGAATAAAGCAGGTGGAAACCCCATTTGCGGTAAAGTCTATCCACGGCGTTACCCTCATTAGACGAAAATGCAACCTAAAAATTTTTGGAGTAGTAGCAGAATTTTTCCTACTGCCCAACTTAACGTCATTTGATGGTGTTATTGGTTTAGACCTACTCAACAAGGTACACGCCTCTATCGACTTAAAAACGAACGTAATTACACATGATTTTGGAAAAGAGACTATTTTATTCGTATCTAGCGAAGATATTAGTCACCTACAACTGCAAGCGAGGAACGTCCCGCAAAATCTAAAAGAAACATTTTCTGAACTGATAAGTAGTATAAATGGAGTGTTCGCAGACCCTAACGAGGCACTACCATATAATACAAATGTAGTGGCGACAATTCGCACTACAAGCGAAGACCCAGTCTATTCGAGACTGTACCCTTACCCACTAGGTGTTTCGGACTTCGTAAATAAAGAAATTCAAGAACTTCTGGCAAATGGCATTATCAGACCATCCAGGTCACCTTATAATAACCCTATTTGGGTAGTAAAAAAGAAAGGCCTCGACGAAAACGGGCAAGAAAAAAAACGACTAGTTATAGATTTTCGGAAGCTTAATGAAAAAACAATTAGCGATAAATACCCGATCCCGGATATCTCAGGGATCCTATCGAATCTAGGGGGGAGTAAATTTTTTACCACCCTTGATCTTAAATCTGGTTTCCACCAGATAAACCTGTCAGAAAAAGACAGAGAGAAAACGGCTTTCTCCGTCAAAAATGGAAAATATGAATTTTGCAGGATGCCATTCGGTTTAAAGAATGCTCCTAGCATTTTCCAGAGGGCAATAGATGACGTTTTAAGGGAGCATATAGGGAGCAAATGTTTCGTCTACATGGATGACGTTATTGTATTTTCAAAAGACGAGGAGCAGCATTTAAAAGACATAGAAGCGATTTTAAGAAGCTTATTCGAGGCCAATATGAGAGTTTCAGCGGAAAAATCCCGATTCTTTAAAACAGAAGTCGAGTTTTTGGGATTCTTAGTAACACAAAATGGAATCAAAACATGCCCGGATAAAGTAGATGCTATCCGAAATTTTCAGGAGTCCACCACCCTGAGGGGGCTAAGATCATTTTTGGGCTTAGCAGGATACTACCGCTGCTTTATAAAAGATTTCGCCAAAATAGCGAAACCACTTTCAAGTATAATGAGGGGTGAATATGGCCGAGTTACTGCGTCTCAGTCGAAGAAAATCAAAATTGATTTGACCGAAGAACAGAAAAAAGCCTTCACTACCCTAAAGGAAGTACTGGCATCGGAGGAGGTGACGTTAACCTACCCCGATTTCAGGAAACCGTTCGAACTCACTACCGATGCCTCCTCGCATGCAATAGGTGCTGTCCTATCGCAAGAAGGAAAACCTATAACTATGATCTCCCGCACTTTAGCCAGTTGCGAGGAACATTTCGCCACAAACGAAAGGGAGTTGTTAGCCATCGTTTGGGCACTTAAAACTCTTAAGAATTATCTATATGGCGTGACGAATCTCACCGTTCACACAGATCACCAACCGCTCACTTTCGCGGTTTCAGATAGAAATCCAAACTCAAAAATAAAGAGATGGAAAGCATTCATAGACGAATGCAACGCAAAGCTTATCTACAAACCAGGCAAGGAGAATGTAGTCGCAGATGCATTGTCTCGGCAACACATAAATGCCTTGGATAATATGAGCACTGAAACGATTCACAGCGAGAAATCGTCGACTAACACAATTGAAAGAACGGAAAAGCCGGTTAACTGCTACCGCAACCAGATAGTGGTAGAAGAAGGAATCGAACCGGGGAAAAGAACGTTCATTATTTTCGGGAAAAAAACCCGACATTTAATCACATTTAAAAATAAAGAAGATTTGATTAACCTCCTGCAGGAGGCGGTAAAAGCGGATGTGGTAAACGCAATATATTGCGACCTACACACACTGGCCTTATTTCAAGACGAATTGGTCGGACTTTTTCCAACAACCAAATTCAGGCATACTGAAAAATATGTTAACGATATATCCGACCCAAATGAACAAGAAGAAATAATCGCGGCTGAGCATAATCGAGCGCATCGAGCGGCCCAGGAGAATACGAAACAAATATTAGAAGACTATTTCTTTCCAAAAATGGAAAAAAAAGCTAAACAATTTGCGGCCAACTGTCGCACATGCTCTAGGGCGAAGTACAGTCGCCATCCTCAAAAGCAACCCATTGCACAGACGCCCATCCCCACATATTGTGGAGAGATACTCCACATCGACATATTTTTAACGGGCTCTAAATATTTTCTGACCTGCATTGACAAATTTTCGAAGTTCGCTATAGTGCAGACTTTACGGTCTAGAACAATAGTTGATGTGAAACCGCAACTTCTTCAAATTCTTAATATGTTTTCGGGTACAAAAACCGTATACTGTGACAATGAGAAGTCACTAAATTCTCATAGCATTAAATCCACAATAAAAAATCACTTCAATATCGACATCGCGAACGCCCCACCCCTCCATAGTACATCGAACGGCCAGGTAGAGCGATTCCATAGCACCCTGATGGAAATATCGCGATGCCTTAAACTCGATACCAACATGGACGATATCGAGGAAATAATCCTTTTAGCCACAATAAAATACAATAGATCCATTCACACTGTGACTGCGATGAAACCTATCACTATTTTCCGTCCCGAAAAGGAGGACAAACGACTAACATCCTGTATAAAGAACGCACAGGATAAGGAGTTAAGAACCCATAATAAGAATAGGCAGGATAGGGAGTTTGAAATAGGTGAAAAAGTACTGGTTAAGAATAATAGACGACTAGGCAATAAACTCACACCTCTCTATACCGAAGAGGAGATTGAAAAAGATCTCGGCACTACGGTGCTCATAAGAGGGAGGAGGGTCCATAAGGACAACCTTCGTGGAAGTTGAATATTATTAGTCGCTAATAAGAACTCACTTATAATCTGGGAAAACTTCGGACACATCAAACATATTACTAACTTGACCCTATACGAACTGTTACAAGATGAAACGTCTAACGCTACAGACCATTTTCCGCGAACGCACATGAGGAAGTTAATAGACGCAGATATAAACCAAATAGACAGACTTTTACAGCTGATAAATTCACACCATAGGCAGGCAAGAAGTTTGAACGCACTCGGAACAATACTGAAATACATTACAGGTACTCCAGACCACGACGACTTTGACAGATTGACCAACACAGCAGAGCAAATAATCGACTCACAGGACAGACAGTTTACTATCAACACAGAAGTGCAGAAGGAAATTAACAGCCTTACTACTACAGTAAATAAAATTTTAAAATCAGCAAAACAGAACGAAATAGATACAGGTTATCTCTACGACATACTTACGGCAAGAAACAGGGCATTAATAACAGAATTAGACAATATAATCACCTCCATAGCTTTTGCGAAAATCGGGACTCTTAATCCCATTCTTTTGGATAGCTCGGAAATAAATTCAGTTATGAAAACACAGCACTTCACAAGCTTCAACGTAGCCGATATAGTACCTTTAACTAGAATTAAGATTGTTCAGTATAATAATGCAATATACTTTTTAATAAAATGTCCTATACCTAACTTTAGATGTAAGAAAACAATAATTTTCCCGGTAGCACACGGCAATCAAATTCTACACCTGCAAGAACCTACCATAGCTACATGTCAGAACCACACGGTAGCCGTAAAGAACTGTAGCAACACAACTCCGGCACTCTGCTTAACATCATCAACCGAATCCTGCGCGTTGCAACTAATGACGCACAATACCGCCAACTGCGGTACCACCTTTAATAATTCCCACCTATTACAACGATAGGCGACGGCTTGATTGTTAGAAACAAGGTGAAAGTCAACGGAACTTTATTTTATAACGAAAATTCCACAGCACCTTTGAAACCAGAAGTGCCATTGTCCCCAAATATCAACCTGACGCAGCACATAGAAATTTTAAGTGCCCCCTACCTTCACCACGTAAACCAACAGAACCTTCGACATATTAAACATCTGAAAGAAAGCATTGAACGCAGTAGCATAACGAATTATGTTTGCATTGGAGCTTTTGTAATTATGGGATTACTCGCATACGCATTTAGGCGCGCAGTTGTAAACAGGAAGAAAATCTCCATAGCCAAGTCCGTCAAGGCGACAATTGAAAACACCACCACGAGGGCCGCGGACGCCCCTCACTTAGAAGGGGAGGAGTTATCATAAGTTAATTCCCACGGCTGCCTTTCTCACCTAGACATCGCGTCAGCGGGTTTTATGCGAACGGATATTAATGAAATAGGAATATTTCATAAACAAGTGCAGAACACATGAAATAGGAATATTTCGTAAACAAGTGCAGAACACGGTTGCCAGCACACTTTGCGGTATCAGCGAAGTATCGACATTTGATACCGTATAAAGTCACTACACCAACGACGCTACAGTTCTGCTAACGTCATGACTTGCCGGCGCTGCTCGACGTCGTAGGTTAAGTGGTAGCATAGTAAGAAATTAATTGTTAGTGCTAAGATAGGCTCAACACCGAAAGCTGACCAAGACGGCAGCTGGGAAAATTAAATAAAAGTTTAATAAATTTAAAAACGAATAACTGGCGCCCAACGTGGGGCAGCGCGCGATATTGAAGTGATTAAAAAATAATAAAGTGAAGTAACAACGCAAACCAAAGAGCGTTGTTAACTTAACCGAAAGCAACATACTAAAGGAATCAACGATAAAGTGAAGTAACAAAGCAAAAGCAAAGAGCGTTGTCTGCGACATACTAAAGGAGTCAACAGTAAAAGAAGAAAGAAGGCGAATCAACGAACTGCAGTAACCTGAGGAAGCCAGCAGCTTACAGTTTATTGAAGTCATAAGCCATTTTTAAAATACTAAATTCTAAGGATGATGAGGTGAGTGAAGTGCTGAATATAAATTTCAAACTGAAAATTACTTGAAAATTTGAAAATTGAGAATAAATAAAAAAAAAAAAAAAAAACGTACACTTTCTTGCGAAAATTATACCAAAATCTGGTGAATGATAGATGAGCGAGGCATTAGAAGACCTCTTTAGGAATTTAAATTTAACAAGTAGAGAAGCCACAATGAACGCGGAACAAGTCAGTGAGGTAGTGAAAGCGGAGGTTAGGAGAGCACTAAGTGAACAAAAAATAGAGTTTGATAGAAAGCTACTTGCTTTGCAAAATCAGGTAACAATAAACAAGCCGAAGGTAGAGAAGTATAATAGGGTAACAATTAACCCTTTGGCAAACTGCGACATTACGCTAGACGCAATAAAATCCCTTCCGGAATTTTTTGGACATCAGGGCACTTATGTGTCTTGGCGCGAAGCTGCACATAACGCATATGAGTTGTTTAGAAGGTACGATGGTAGTGAACGCCACTACCAAGCCGTCACCATTATCAGGAACAAAGTACGGGGTGCTGCCGACGCAGTACTTTCCTCTTTTAACACAGTGCTCAACTTTAGTGCCATAATCTCCCGACTTGACTTCACCTACGCGGACAAACGTCCGATATATTTGATAGAACAGGAACTGTCCACATTAAGACAGGGCCCAATGTCATGTTTAGAGTTCTACGATGAAGTGGAAAAGAAGCTAACCTTATTAGCAAACAAGACGATAATGTCTTACGAAAGTGGTGTGGCAGACACTATTAATGAAAAATATAGGGCGGATGCGCTCAGGGTGTTTATTTCAGGGTTAAGGAAACCCTTATGTGATATCCTGTTTGCATCTAGGCCGTCAGACCTCCCGTCAGCCTTAGCTCTGGCACAGGAAGTAGATGCTAATAACGAACGATACGCTTTCGCGATGAATTTCGCAAATAGATTTCAAGAAAAACCAATCGGGAGTCAGAATCCTGTTAACCCTAGGTCACCTAATCTTGAACATGGTGTGGGCCACAAGAATCCGCATTATTCAGTAGGTAAA
The DNA here is from genome assembly GCA_037575425.1 of Anastrepha fraterculus. Classification (NCBI taxonomy): domain Eukaryota; kingdom Metazoa; phylum Arthropoda; class Insecta; order Diptera; family Tephritidae; genus Anastrepha; species Anastrepha fraterculus. The sequence continues at coordinate 8,211 of JAYXIM010027771.1, forward strand.
CAACAGAATAAGCATGTCAGTCGCCCACAGAATTATGGAAATACCCAGAAACCATTTACCAATGGTAATTACTCAAGCCAAAGACGCGTGGAACCTATGGAAGTAGATCCTTCCATATCTCAATTTAAAAATACAGCCAGTAATCCTAGACAAGAACAATACGGTAGGCCACAGGGGAACATACAAAAACGCGCGGCGAACTCGGGACGATACACAGGACCTAAAATGCAGCGCGTAAACCATCTCACCGATGCGTGGGAGTCGCAGAACGAATCCACATACAACAACGAAGCGGAGCAGATGACAGAAAATATAGAAACCGATGAGGTTAATTTTTTAGGGCAAAATCCCTCCTTCCTTGGATTTCAAGGACACTAGGAGGGAAAGAGATCAAGTTCCTTGTCGACACTGGGGCGTCCAGGAGCTACATCAAGCCCCTCCCGGGACTGAAAGGAATAAAGCAGGTGGAAACCCCATTTGCGGTAAAGTCTATCCACGGCGTTACCCTCATTAGACGAAAATGCAACCTAAAAATTTTTGGAGTAGTAGCAGAATTTTTCCTACTGCCCAACTTAACGTCATTTGATGGTGTTATTGGTTTAGACCTACTCAACAAGGTACACGCCTCTATCGACTTAAAAACGAACGTAATTACACATGATTTTGGAAAAGAGACTATTTTATTCGTATCTAGCGAAGATATTAGTCACCTACAACTGCAAGCGAGGAACGTCCCGCAAAATCTAAAAGAAACATTTTCTGAACTGATAAGTAGTATAAATGGAGTGTTCGCAGACCCTAACGAGGCACTACCATATAATACAAATGTAGTGGCGACAATTCGCACTACAAGCGAAGACCCAGTCTATTCGAGACTGTACCCTTACCCACTAGGTGTTTCGGACTTCGTAAATAAAGAAATTCAAGAACTTCTGGCAAATGGCATTATCAGACCATCCAGGTCACCTTATAATAACCCTATTTGGGTAGTAAAAAAGAAAGGCCTCGACGAAAACGGGCAAGAAAAAAAACGACTAGTTATAGATTTTCGGAAGCTTAATGAAAAAACAATTAGCGATAAATACCCGATCCCGGATATCTCAGGGATCCTATCGAATCTAGGGGGAGTAAATTTTTTACCACCCTTGATCTTAAATCTGGTTTCCACCAGATAAACCTGTCAGAAAAAGACAGAGAGAAAACGGCTTTCTCCGTCAAAAATGGAAAATATGAATTTTGCAGGATGCCATTCGGTTTAAAGAATGCTCCTAGCATTTTCCAGAGGGCAATAGATGACGTTTTAAGGGAGCATATAGGGAGCAAATGTTTCGTCTACATGGATGACGTTATTGTATTTTCAAAAGACGAGGAGCAGCATTTAAAAGACATAGAAGCGATTTTAAGAAGCTTATTCGAGGCCAATATGAGAGTTTCAGCGGAAAAATCCCGATTCTTTAAAACAGAAGTCGAGTTTTTGGGATTCTTAGTAACACAAAATGGAATCAAAACATGCCCGGATAAAGTAGATGCTATCCGAAATTTTCAGGAGCCCACCACCCTGAGGGGGCTAAGATCATTTTTGGGCTTAGCAGGATACTACCGCTGCTTTATAAAAGATTTCGCCAAAATAGCGAAACCACTTTCAAGTATAATGAGGGGTGAATATGGCCGAGTTACTGCGTCTCAGTCGAAGAAAATCAAAATTGATTTGACCGAAGAACAGAAAAAAGCCTTCACTACCCTAAAGGAAGTACTGGCATCGGAGGAGGTGACGTTAACCTACCCCGATTTCAGGAAACCGTTCGAACTCACTACCGATGCCTCCTCGCATGCAATAGGTGCTGTCCTATCGCAAGAAGGAAAACCTATAACTATGATCTCCCGCACTTTAGCCAGTTGCGAGGAACATTTCGTCACAAACGAAAGGGAGTTGTTAGCCATCGTTTGGGCACTTAAAACTCTTAAGAATTATCTATATGGCGTGACGAATCTCACCGTTCACACAGATCACCAACCGCTCACTTTCGCGGTTTCAGATAGAAATCCAAACTCAAAAATAAAGAGATGGAAAGCATTCATAGACGAATGCAACGCAAAGCTTATCTACAAACCAGGCAAGGAGAATGTAGTCGCAGATGCATTGTCTCGGCAACACATAAATGCCTTGGATAATATGAGCACTGAAACGATTCACAGCGAGAAATCGTCGACTAACACAATTGAAAGAACGGAAAAGCCGGTTAACTGCTACCGCAACCAGATAGTGGTAGAAGAAGGAATCGAACCGGGGAAAAGAACGTTCATTATTTTCGGGAAAAAAACCCGACATTTAATCACATTTAAAAATAAAGAAGATTTGATTAACCTCCTGCAGGAGGCGGTAAAAGCGGATGTGGTAAACGCAATATATTGCGACCTACACACACTGGCCTTATTTCAAGACGAATTGGTCGGACTTTTTCCAACAACCAAATTCAGGCATACTGAAAAATATGTTAACGATATATCCGACCCAAATGAACAAGAAGAAATAATCGCGGCTGAGCATAATCGAGCGCATCGAGCGGCCCAGGAGAATACGAAACAAATATTAGAAGACTATTTCTTTCCAAAAATGGAAAAAAAAGCTAAACAATTTGCGGCCAACTGTCGCACATGCTCTAGGGCGAAGTACAGTCGCCATCCTCAAAAGCAACCCATTGCACAGACGCCCATCCCCACATATTGTGGAGAGATACTCCACATCGACATATTTTTAACGGGCTCTAAATATTTTCTGACCTGCATTGACAAATTTTCGAAGTTCGCTATAGTGCAGACTTTACGGTCTAGAACAATAGTTGATGTGAAACCGCAACTTCTTCAAATTCTTAATATGTTTTCGGGTACAAAAACCGTATACTGTGACAATGAGAAGTCACTAAATTCTCATAGCATTAAATCCACAATAAAAAATCACTTCAATATCGACATCGCGAACGCCCCACCCCTCCATAGTACATCGAACGGCCAGGTAGAGCGATTCCATAGCACCCTGATGGAAATATCGCGATGCCTTAAACTCGATACCAACATGGACGATATCGAGGAAATAATCCTTTTAGCCACAATAAAATACAATAGATCCATTCACACTGTGACTGCGATGAAACCTATCACTATTTTCCGTCCCGAAAAGGAGGACAAACGACTAACATCCTGTATAAAGAACGCACAGGATAAGGAATTAAGAACCCATAATAAGAATAGGCAGGATAGGGAGTTTGAAATAGGTGAAAAAGTACTGGTTAAGACGACTAGGCAATAAACTCACACCTCTCTATACCGAAGAGGAGATTGAAAAAGATCTCGGCACTACGGTGCTCATAAGAGGGAGGAGGGTCCATAAGGACAACCTTCGTGGAAGTTGAATATTATTAGTCGCTAATAAGAACTCACTTATAATCTGGGAAAACTTCGGACACATCAAACATATTACTAACTTGACCCTATACGAACTGTTACGAGATGAAACGTCTAACGCTACAGACCATTTTCCGCGAACGCACATGAGGAAGTTAATAGACGCAGATATAAACCAAATAGACAGACTTTTACAGCTGATAAATTCACACCATAGGCAGGCAAGAAGTTTGAACGCACTCGGAACAATACTGAAATACATTACAGGTACTCCAGACCACGACGACTTTGACAGATTGACCAACACAGCAGAGCAAATAATCGACTCACAGGACAGACAGTTTACTATCAACACAGAAGTGCAGAAGGAAATTAACAGCCTTACTACTACAGTAAATAAAATTTTAAAATCAGCAAAACAGAACGAAATAGATACAGGTTATCTCTACGACATACTTACGGCAAGAAACAGGGCATTAATAACAGAATTAGACAATATAATCACCTCCATAGCTTTTGCGAAAATCGGGACTCTTAATCCCATTCTTTTGGATAGCTCGGAAATAAATTCAGTTATGAAAACACAGCACTTCACAAGCTTCAACGTAGCCGATATAGTACCTTTAACTAGAATTAAGATTGTTCAGTATAATAATGCAATATACTTTTTAATAAAATGTCCTATACCTAACTTTAGATGTAAGAAAACAATAATCTTCCCGGTAGCACACGGCAATCAAATTCTACACCTGCAAGAACCTACCATAGCTACATGTCAGAACCACACGGTAGCCGTAAAGAACTGTAGCAACACAACTCCGGCACTCTGCTTAACATCATCAACCGAATCCTGCGCGTTGCAACTAATGACGCACAATACCGCCAACTGCGGTACCACCTTTAATAATTCCCACCTATTACAACGATAGGCGACGGCTTGATTGTTAGAAACAAGGTGAAAGTCAACGGAACTTTATTTTATAACGAAAATTCCACAGCACCTTTGAAACCAGAAGTGCCATTGTCCCCAAATATCAACCTGACGCAGCACATAGAAATTTTAAGTGCCCCCTACCTTCACCACGTAAACCAACAGAACCTTCGACATATTAAACATCTGAAAGAAAGCATTGAACGCAGTAGCATAACGAATTATGTTTGCATTGGAGCTTTTGTAATTATGGGATTACTCGCATACGCATTTAGGCGCGCAGTTGTAAACAGGAAGAAAATCTCCATAGCCAAGTCCGTCAAGGCGACAATTGAAAACACCACCACGAGGGCCGCGGACGCCCCTCACTTAGAAGGGGAGGAGTTATCATAAGTTAATTCCCACGGCTGCCTTTCTCACCTAGACATCGCGTCAGCGGGTTTTATGCGAACGGATATTAATGAAATAGGAATATTTCATAAACAAGTGCAGAACACATGAAATAGGAATATTTCGTAAACAAGTGCAGAACACGGTTGCCAGCACACTTTGCGGTATCAGCGAAGTATCGACATTTGATACCGTATAAAGTCACTACACCAACGACGCTACAGTTCTGCTAACGTCATGACTTGCCGGCGCTGCTCGACGTCGTAGGTTAAGTGGTAGCATAGTAAGAAATTAATTGTTAGTGCTAAGATAGGCTCAACACCGAAAGCTGACCAAGACGGCAGCTGGGAAAATTAAATAAAAGTTTAATAAATTTAAAAACGAATAACTTACACATGACGCCACGATACACTCTTGGCTAACACTTGGATTTCAGACACTCTTTACGAGTATGCGAAAGTTTGCAATACCGATGGATGCGTTTTAATCCACTGAAAAACTATTTCGAAGTCTGCCCAGAAATGTTTTTTTTCTATTGGTCGACGCAATATCTTGATACATAATTTAGCTAAACGCGGAAGAGATATAGTCTTCAGTCGAACCACTCTAGACTTTAAAGAAAGCAGCGCACATTTCGTACAAATAGCGGATCGCTTACGTATGTGCGCAGCCGCTCACGCGGGAATATAACAGCGCGGCTCACTCAGGAATCGATTATTTGTTGGACTCATATTCCCCAATTCGGAACACAATATACGGAATGCAGAGGTTTATTTATTTAATTAGTTTTTACGGTCTTAAAACCTAATTTATATATTTATATGCTTATATGCTATGTAGTACAATAATAATATTCCTACATATATATGTACAATAAAACAAATTATAGTTTACAGTTATAAAGTTTTTACAGTGTAATTTATAACATACTAGCATTCCCCAGTGGGCTTCGCACCACCATACATAAAATGTTTTTTTATATTGAATCGTCTGGCGTGCTCCCCAATTGGTGTTTTATCGGCTTTTATTATTATTTTGTGGTCATCGGTGGGCATCAGATCGAGTGCCACTTTGAACAATTTCACCAATTCATTGTGTTGATGGAACATTGTTTGCAATTCATTCACGCATCACCCAGTGGGCTTCGCACCACCATACATAAAATGTTTTTTTTATATCGCAATAAATTTTTCATATTAAGTTTTCTTTATAGAACTCGTAAAATGTTTAAACAGTTGAATTAGTTGATTTTTTTCATTCAACATACTTTCTAAAGATGTCACAATAGCCTTTTCTGTACTTTTTTAAAATTTGATTGTGGTGGTCACCTATATACAGGTAAGGTGAAAGAGCCGATAAAAACTTGTAATTAAACTTTGATTCTTTAATTTCCATTTCAATTTTTTACGCTAAATAAATTATGCTAAAATAAATAAAGTTAAAAATGTTTTTCCAGTTCCTTGAATGCTCCAGTTTTTATCATATTTTCGCCCAAAATTAATATTAACACTTACAACCACAACAGTACAACAGAAGCGCTCATAAGCGGCTGTGTATTTGTTATTGTTTTTCCCATACAGGCATTTCGTATGAGAGGAAACCATTACTCACATAAAATGTCATAACTCAGGAACGGTTGCACCGATTTCAATCAAACTTCACACAAACCACCTCCTCAAAGATAGAAAAGAACTCTAAAATTTTTGTGTCAATGGGTTTGGCGGTTCTTGAGTTATAAGATTACCAAGGAAATGTAATATATAACGACAACTTGAAATAACTCAGGATCAGCAGTGTGGTTAGGAATTTCAGCTGATATAAGGCTATCGATTTGATCCGGAGTTATTTTATGTACCAGCCAAATTAGTATATGTGCGTGCGGCAATCCCCTTTTCTGCCATTCGATGGAGTACATATGGCATCGCACCTCCCCAAATACATATAATTTCACAATTAAATCCATAAGTGCTTTACATTTTTGCCGAAATGTATACTCATGTGGTTCAAACACATCCTAGTGTTATCCAGGTCCACGTTTTGATCTATATCTCGAGACCCTAGTTACGGAGGGGCATTAAAAATACTCTATACTATAGCAATCATCAACAGCTCCCTTTTGCTACCCATATTGTACAAACACACCCTAGGGTTACCCAGGTACACGTTTTGGATTATATCTCGAGACCCTATTCACGGAACGGTATGAAAAATACTCTATACTATAGAAATCATCAACAGCTTCCATTTGCTACCCATATTGTACAAACACGTCCTAGGGTTATCCGGGTTCACGTTTTGGCCTATTTCTCGAGACCCTGTTATCCGATTCTTAAAATTTTAAGCCACAAACCATCTACTGAATAGTCCAAACAAAGCCTAAAAATTTGGTGTGGATAGGTGAGCTCGTTCTTGAGTTATAAGATTACCAAGGAAATGTAACTTCTTTTTATATATATAGATTCCTACTGCTTGGAATGGAAGGGTCTAGTTTCTATCTAATCGGCAACGTTTTACCGTGATTAAATAGCAGCCTCTTAAAAGTGCTCATGTTAACAGAATTTTTTATTTCAATTGGTAGCTCGTTAAAACATTTTAATCTTTTATGGAATATATTTTTCTTATCAACTTCTGTTCTAAACATAGGTAGTCTAAAACTATTACCTTCATATCTAAGATTATCGCTCAGATAATACAGTAACTTGCCCTGTTTTATATTAAAAACGAACTTCATAGCGTTATAAATATTTGCTGTTTCACGCTCAGCCAATTCAAGTCTCTGATCATTTATTGTATGGGTGTATCATAACACTTATTCAAAATGAATCGCATAGCATTTTTTGGAGTTTCTCAACCTGTGTGTGCATGAAAAAAATTATATTTTGGTGTGATGAAGCCCATTTTAATTTAAATCAAAATGTAAATAAGCAAAATTGCCATTATTGGTTACCGTTTAAGTTGCCTCCCGCCTATAAGTATGTAACAAGTTGTGCTTTTGTTTATTATTTCATTTGCCGAATTGATCACTACATCTCTCAAAGAGCTTATCAAATGGTAAACTTAAAGCGTATACTGCATATGGACCATGGCCATGCAACGCTCAACAAAATCTTCATATAAGAGATTTTCTTTCTATGGTTCTATGAGCCACAAGACTCAATAAATATATCCAAAGATGTCTAACCACACCAGTTTGGCATGCGGTAATGAACCTTAGGGCTCACAGTTCAAGCTCAAATAAACAAGCTCGTAAACGAGCTCACTCACCCTTACTCTCCCTAAGATAATCACCTATAAAATTATTACTTAGGCGAACAAATTTACATTATATTTATAAATAAATCTACATATTAATAACATCTTTACTCACTTTTTGCAAGGACTGCAAGAAGACAGGTATCAAATACTAACTAACAATATCCTATAAAAATTCTGATTGATTCTTATATTATAAAATGAGAAGCCATCCATAACAATTGCTCATTCTGTCAACACAAAAGAAGGTTTTTGGGACTAAGGAATGATTAGAGATTACGATTGATTCCTTATGAGAGAGACAAATTCTGTAACTAACAAAAGAAAAAGTAAAATAAGTAGCCTATTTTAGATTTAACAAACTACACATTTTTTACCGAAATAATTCTTGCATTTATGTATTCTCGAAATTTTTTATTAATGTCTTATATCTCCCAAACAAGAATAACATTTTGAATAAATTGAAAAAAAAAAGAAAAATTGTTGAAAGAAATGTAAAGGTAGATAGACCTTAAGCAAAGTTCAAAATTTTCTGCCTTCTGTTATTCCACGACATATGCACGTATGCTGGTGCGTATTTTTGTGTATGTGTATTCACTTGGCAACATAAGATATACAAAATATTAGATATTGGCAATTGCCGCCGAGGATTGCAAATAATCCGCCGAGGATTTATACATTTCATAATTTTAGCGAATTCAAGCCAAATTTCGCAGGCATTTCGCGTTTTGCTCACTCCTATAATTAAAAAAAAATACCTGTCTAACGGTTAGACGCGATAGAAGTGAAACCTTCCGTAAAACAAACTGAGAGAGAATGAGACGAAAGCTGCATTAGGAGCGGGATAATTATAGGTTCATTATAATATTGCTATAAAGTTCATATTTTATTTTCTTCATTTTATTATTATTCATCGTCAATGTTTTCAATTTCAACAAATGATACGAGTAGCTTATGATAGCTAAAATATGATACAAATGCTTTGGTTTCGATGTTGTCAACATATCTTTGAAATACCGCGTCAATTGTTGTTTTTGATCGTGTTGTCGATTCAGTGCGATTGTTACACATTTTTAAATTGAATGTTGTATTGAGAAAGTCAATTAAAGGAACCGCTGTGTCCAATGCAAAATTTACGTTAAAATCGCCACTTAAAATCATTGGAACTTTATCGTAATCTTTTCTAAGTATCCGCGATACTTCTGGTGTATACTTTATTAAAAATTCGTGAATGAATTCCGTGATGCTATTTATTGATTGATTCGGTGAAATATAAATTGCCACAATTAAAACTGTTTTTCCATTGCTCAATCTGGTTTCGCATGCACATATTTCTCCCACTTTAGAGAACTGAACAGACAGTGATTCTAGTTGCTGTGCATTCAGATCTATCTGTGGAGTTACAATACGAGCACCGTCATTTAGATTGTGGTATATTGCAACACCGCCTGCAATTGCGGTAAATATTTAAAAATGAAAATATTTACGAATATAAAAATACGGACGCAATACAGCACACGCGGTTGCTATTATGAGCGTCGTAACGCGTATATTACACAGACGTACTAACATACACACAAACATTCGTAGGACGCTTGGTCTAAGCAAGTATTAGGTAGTGGAGTTTAGGTATACATAATGCCTTCTCGCTCACCGTGGCTCCGTAATACGCAGGCGCGCACACATACGTACTAGCATACATACAAACATACATACGTATGACGCTTGAACGAAACACCAAAGCAAGTAATAGGCAGTGTAGTATACATACTACAATACTCACTATACTAGCGTGGCTCAGCAGTACGCAGCCACACACATATACGTATATCAACATATAACGCTTCGTAGCCAAGAGTGTCGCTTTTTCACTCCCAAACGATTCTAAAGAAGTTTTCACTTCAAAAATGAATTAATGTCTCCAAGTTTCTGATTAGCATATATGTACTTGTATTTCTGGTGAGGAAGTTAACAAGTGGGGGGATATTAGCAACTTTTCCAGATATTTTTTTTCGCAACCTCCTATTATAATTTGTGCCTACTTTAAGCATTTTGAAACGTAAATTACCGAAGCTCCTCCTCCTATTTGTGGTGTGCGTCTTGATGTTAATCCACAAATGGAGGGGCCTATAGTTTTAAGCTGATTCCGAACGGCAGATATTTTTTATGAGGAGCTTTTTCATTGCAGAAATACACTCGGAGGTTTGCCTTTGCCTGCCGAGGGGCGACCGCTATTAGAAAAAAAATTTCCTCCATCTTGGTCTTTCGCCGAGATTCGAACCTACGTCCTGTGTCTGAAAGCCGAATAGTACTCACGTACCAACCCAATCGGCTACGGTCACCACTAAAACAATTTTGACATTTTTCTATTTGTATTACTTGAATTGAACACTAATCATAGCTGTAGCAGCGGAGAATGTTAATGCATTAACATTCTTTGGTAGCAGACAATACCCATTAACATTCTCTGGCTGTAGCGTAATAAAAACCCTGTTCGAAACCAATGTTAAAAAAAATCTATAAAATCTGTTAAAATTTCGCCCTTTTCATTGATCACTATAAATATTCATAATTCGCAGGTTCTTTTTCAGAAAGACTTGAGTATAAGTCGACACTTAGATACCCCATATAATGTAATAATGGTAGCTCAGGTGTTAGAGGCGTCATATTAGTTTAAGAAAGACGCAAGTTCGAAGCCTGGTGCTGGCAAAAATCAATCTGAATTTTATTATGAATATCATATAGTCATTTTAAAAATAAGGAGGTGCATGTGGGTGGGAGGGGAAATGGTGGAAGCTGGTGAAGATGATGAAAAGCGCCCATGGAAATGAGTAGAAGTGGTCAGAAATGAGAGGGAGAGCATCTGGGTGCATCTGGTGGAAAATTGAGAAAAGTGGCCATGGAAGTATGGAAGTGGGTGGAAGTGCACCTGGGTGCATCTGGTAGAAAATGGTAGAGGAGATGAAAAGTGGGTATGGAAGTGTGTGGAGTGGTCAGAAGTGGGTGCAAGTGTGGGTGGCAGAGGGTGGAAGCGGACCTGGTGGAAAATGGTGAAGATGATGAAAAGTGGCCATGGGAGTGGGGTGGTAGTGGGTGTGAGTGCATCTGGTGGAAAATGGTGAAGATGATGAAAAGTGGGTATGGAAGTGGGTGGCAGTGGGTGCATGTGAAAAATGGTGAAAATTGAGAAAAGTGGCCATGGAAGTGAGTGGAAGTGGGTGGAAGTGGGTGGAAGTGCACCTGGGTGCATCTGGTAGAAAATGGTAGAGGAGATGAAAAGTGGGTATGGAAGTGTGTGGAGTGGTCAGAAGTGGGTGCAAGTGGGTCGCAGTGGGTGGCAGTGGGTGCATGTGAAAAAAGGTGAAAAGTGAACATGGGCAGGAGTGGGTGCATGTGGGCATGGATGCAA